>JAUJEF010000346.1:0-99326 GCA_030444885.1 Citrus sp. QX-2021 | reverse complement strand
TTGGGCGTGGCTGTTCCTGCGCCTATTTTTGCACGCTGGAGGCCGTTCGCAAAGTCTCGCCCCATTCCCGAGTCCGAGGCGGACGGTTGGCCAGCCCGTCCCCCAAGGCTATAGCCCACCCGTTTTTGGCCATTTTTCCGCTGGACGAACTTTGCGCCCGGCCTTCGGGCGGTTATTTTTGGGTACGGCTGTGCCCGCGGCCGTACCCAAAAATAACCGCCCGAAGGCCGGGGCGCCAAGTGCACACGGAGGCTGTTCGCAATGTGTCGCCCCATTCCGAGTCCGGCGTACGAAGTTGGCCAGCCCCACCCCCCAAGGCTATAGCCCACCCGTTTTTTGGCCATTTTTCCGCTGGACGAACTTGGCGCCCCGGCCTTCAGGCGGTTATTTTTGGGCGCGGCTGTGTCCGCGGCCTATTTTTGGCACGCGGAGGCCACTCGTAAAGTCTCGCCCCATTCTGAGTCCGGCGGACGAAGTTGGCCAGCCCGTCCCCCCAAGGCTATAGCCCACCCGTTTTTTGGCCATTTTTCCGCTGGACGAACTTGGCGCCCCGGCCTTCGGGCGGTTATTTTTGGGTACGGCTGTGCCCGCGGCCTATTTTTGGCACACGGAGGCTGTTCGCAATGTGTCGCCCCATTCCGAGTCCGGCGTACGAAGTTGGCCAGCCCCACCCCCCAAGGCTATAGCCCACCCGCTCTTTGGCCATTTTTCCGCTGGACGAACTTGGCGCCGCGGCCTTCGGGAGGTTATTTTTGGGCGTGGCTGTTCCTGCGGCCTATTTTTGGCACGCGGAGGCCGTTCGCAAAGTCTCGCCCCATTCCGAGTCCGGCGGACGAAGTTGGCCAGCCCCTCCCCCCAAGGCTATAGCCCACCCGTTTTTTGGCCATTTTTCCGCTGGACGAACTTGGCGCCCCGGCCTTCAGGCGGTTATTTTTGGGCGCGGCTGTGTCCGCGGCCTATTTTTGGCACGCGGAGGCCACTCGTAAAGTCTCGCCCCATTCTGAGTCCGGCGGACAAAGTTGGCCAGCCCCTCCCCCCAAGGCTACAACCCACCCGTTTTTTGGCAATTTTTCCGCCGGGGGGTTTGGGCACGCCGACCTTCGGGGGTTTATTTTTGGGCGCGGCTGTGCCCGCGGCCTATTTTTGGCACGCGGAGGCCGCTCGCAAAGTCTCGTCCCATTCCGAGTCCGGCGGACGAAGTTGGCCAGCCCCTCCCCCCAAGGCTATAGCCCACCCGTTTTTTGGGCATTTTTCCGCTGGACGAACTTGGCGCCCCGGCCTTCGGGCGGTTATTTTTGGGCGCGGCTGGCCCGCGGCCTATTTTTGGCACGCGGAGGCCGCTCACAAAGTCTCGCCCCATTCCGAGTCTGGCGGACGAAGATGGCCAGCCCCTCCCCCCAAGGGTATAGCCCACCCGTTTTTTGGCCATTTTTCAGCTGGACGAACTTGGCGCCCCGGTCTTCGGGCAGTTATTTTTGGTCGCGGCTGTACCCGCGGCCTATTTTTGGCACACGGAGGCCGCTCGCAAAGTCTCGCCCCATTCCGAGCCCGGCGGACGAAGTTGGCCAGCCCCTCCCCCCAAGGCTATAGCCCACCCGTTTTTTGGCCATTTTTCCGCAGGACGAACTTGGCGCCCCGGCCTTAGGGCGGTTATTTTTGGGTACGGCTGTGCCCGCGGCCTATTTTTGGCACGCGGAGGCCGCTCGCAAAGTCTCGCTCTATTCCGAGTCCGGCGGACGAAGTTGGCCAGCCCCTCCCCCCAAGGCTATAGCCCACCCGTTTTTTGGCCATTTTTCCGCTGGACGAACTTGGCGCCCCGGCCTTTGTGCGGTTATTTTTGTTCGCGGCTGCGCCCGCGGCCTATTTTTGGAACGCGGAGGCCGCTCGCAAAGTGTCGCCGCATTCCGAGTCCGGCGGACGAAGTTGGGCAGCCCCTCCCCGCAAGGCTATAGCGCACCCGTTTTTTTGCTATTTTTCCGCTGGACGAACTTGGCGCCCCGGCGTTCGGCGGTTATTTTTGGGCGCGGCTGTGCCCGCAGCCTATTTTTGGCAAGCGGAGGCCACTCGCAAAGTCTCGTCCCATTCCGAGTCCGGCGGACGAAGTTGGCCAGCCCCTCCCCCCAAGGCTATAGCCCACCCGTTTTTTGGCCATTTTTCCGCTGGGGGGTTTGGGCGCGCCGACCTTCGGGGGGTTATTTTTGGGCGCGCCTGTGGCCGCGGCCTATTTTTGGCAAGTGGAGGCCGCTCGCAAAATCTCGCCCCATTCCGAGTCCGGCGGACGAAGTTGGCCAGCCCCACCCCCCAAGGCTACAGCCCACCCGTTTTTGTGGCCTTTTTACGCTGGACGAACTTGCCGGCCCGGCCTTCGGGCGGGTATTTTTGGGCGCGGTTGTGCGCGCGGCCTATTTTTGGCACACGGAGGTGCCTCGCAAAGTCTTGCGCCATTCCGAGTCCGGCAGACGAAGTTGGCCAGCCCCACCCCCCAAGGCTACAGCCCACCCGTTTTTGTGGCCTTTTTACGCTGGACGAACTTGGCGCCCCGGCCTTCGGGTCGGTATTTTTGGGTGCGGCTGTGCCCACATCCTATTTTTGGCACACGGAGGCACCTCGCAAAGTCTCGCGCCATTCCGAGTCCGGCGGACGACGTTGGCCAGCCCCACCCCCCAAGGATATAGCCCACCCGTTTTTGTGGCCTTTTTCCGCTGGACGAACGTGGCGCCCCGGCCTTCGGGCGGGTATTTTTGGACGCAGCTGTGCCCGCGGCCTATTTTTGGCACACGGAGACTCCTCGCAAAGTCTCGCGCCATTCCGAGTCCGGCGGACGAAGTGGGCCAGCTCCACCCCCCAAGGCTATAGCCCACCCGTTTTTGTGGCCTTTTTCCGCTGGACGAACTTGGCGCCCCGGCCTTCGGGCGGGTATTTTTGGGTGCGGCTGTGGCCGTGGCCTATTTTTGGCACACGGAGGTGCCTCGCAAAGTCTCGCGCCATTCCTAGTCCGGCGGACGAAGTGGGCCAGCCCCACCCCCCAAGGCTATAGCCCACCCATTTTTGTGGCCTTTTTCCGCTGGACGAACTTGGCGCCCCGGCCTTCGGGGGGTTATTTTGGTCGCAGCTGTGCCCGCGGCCTATTTTTGGCACGCGGAGGCCGCTCGCAAAGTCTCGCCCCATTCCGAGTCCGTCGGACGAAGTTGGCCTGCCCCTCCCCCCAAGGCTATAGCCCACCCGTTTTTTGGCCATTTTTCCGCTGGACGAACTTAGCGCCGCGGCCTTCGGGTGGTTATTTTTGGGTGCGGCTATTCCTGCGGCCTATTTTTGGCACGCGGAGGCCGTTCGCAAAGTCTCACCCCATTCCGAGTCCGGCGGACGAAGTTGGCCAGCCCCTCCCCCCAAGGCTATAGCCCACCCGTTTTTTGGCCATTTTTCCGCTGGACGAACTTGGCGCCCCGGCCTTCGGGCGGTTATTTTTGGGTACGGCTGAGCCCGCGGCCTATTTTTGGCACGCGGAGGCTGTTCGCAAGGTCTCGCCCAATTCCGAGTCCGGCGGACGTAGTGGGCCAGCCCCACCACCCAAGGCTATAGCCCACCCGTTTTTGTGGCCTTTTACCGCTGGACGAACTTGGCGCCCCGGCTTTCGGGCGGGTATTTTTGGGCGCGGCTGTGCCCGCGGTCTATTTTTGGTACACGGAGGTGCCTCGCAAAGTCTTGCGCCATTCCTAGTCCGGCGGACGAAGTTGGCCAGCCCCACCCCCCAAGGCTATAGCCCACCCGATTTTGTGGCCTTTTTCCGCTGGACGAACTTGGCGCCCCGGCCTTCGGGGGCTTATTTTTGGTCGCAGCTGTGTCCGCGGCCTATTTTTGGCACGCGGAGGCCACTCGCAAAGTCTCGCCCCATTCTGAGTCCGGCGGACGAAGTTGGCCAGCCCCACCCCCCAAGGCTATAGCCCACCCGTTTTTTGGCCATTTTTCCGCTGGACGAACTTGGCGCCGCGGCCTTCGGGAGGTTATTTTTGGGCGTGGCTGTTCCTGCGGCCTATTTTTGGCACGCGGAGGCCGTTCGCAAAGTCTCGCCCCATTCCGAGTCCGGCGGACGAAGTTGGCCAGCCCGTCCCCCCAAGGCTATAGCCCACCCGTTTTTTGGCCATTTTTCCGCTGGACGAACTTGGCGCCCCGGCCTTCGGGCGGTTATTTTTGGGTACGGCTGTGCCCGCGGCCTATTTTTGGCACACGGAGGCTGTTCGCAATGTGTCGCCCCATTCCGAGTCCGGCGTACGAAGTTGGCCAGCCCCACCCCCCAAGGCTATAGCCCACCCGCTTTTTGGCCATTTTTCCGCTGGACGAACTTGGCGCCGCGGCCTTCGGGAGGTTATTTTTGGGCGTGGCTGTTCCTGCGGCCTATTTTTGGCACGCGGAGGCCGTTCGCAAAGTCTCGCCCCATTCCGAGTCCGGCGGACGAAGTTGGCCAGCCCCTCCCCCCAAGGCTATAGCCCACCCGTTTTTTGGCCATTTTTCCGCTGGACGAACTTGGCGCCCGGCCTTCAGGCGGTTATTTTTGGCGCGGCTGTGTCCGCGGCCTATTTTGCACGCGGAGGCCACTCGTAAGTCTCGCCCCATTCTGAGTCCGCGGACGAAGTTGGCCAGCCCTCCCCCAAGGCTACAACCCACCCGTTTTTGGCAATTTTTCCGCTTGGGGTTTGGGCACGCCGACCTTCGGGGTTTATTTTTGGGCGCGGCTGTGCCCGCGGCCTATTTTTGGCACGCGGAGGCCGCTCGCAAAGTCGCGTCCCATTCCGAGTCCAGGCGGACGGTTGGCCAGCCCCCTCCCCAAGGCTATAGCCCACCCGTTTTGGGCATTTTTCCGCTGGACGAACTTGGCGCCCCGGCCTTCGGGCGGTTATTTTTGGGCGCGGCTGGCCCGCGGCCTATTTTTGGCACGCGGAGGCCGCTCACAAAGTCTCGCCCCATTCCGAGTCTGGCGGATGAAGATGGCCAGCCCCTCCCCCCAAGGGTATAGCCCACCCGTTTTTTGGCCATTTTTCAGCTGGACGAACTTGGCGCCCCGGTCTTCGGGCAGTTATTTTTGGTCGCGGCTGTACCCGCGGCCTATTTTTGGCACACGGAGGCCGCTCGCAAAGTCTCGCCCCATTCCGAGCCCGGCGGACGAAGTTGGCCAGCCCCTCCCCCCAAGGCTATAGCCCACCCGTTTTTTGGCCATTTTTCCGCAGGACGAACTTGGCGCCCCGGCCTTAGGGCGGTTATTTTTGGGTACGGCTGTGCCCGCGGCCTATTTTTGGCACGCGGAGGCCGCTCGCAAAGTCTCGCTCTATTCCGAGTCCGGCGGACGAAGTTGGCCAGCCCCTCCCCCCAAGGCTATAGCCCACCCGTTTTTTGGCCATTTTTCCGCTGGACGAACTTGGCGCCCCGGCCTTTGTGCGGTTATTTTTGTTCGCGGCTGCGCCCGCGGCCTATTTTTGGAACGCGGAGGCCGCTCGCAAAGTGTCGCCGCATTCCGAGTCCGGCGGACGAAGTTGGGCAGCCCCTCCCCGCAAGGCTATAGCGCACCCGTTTTTTTGCTATTTTTCCGCTGGACGAACTTGGCGCCCCGGCGTTCGGCGGTTATTTTTGGGCGCGGCTGTGCCCGCAGCCTATTTTTGGCAAGCGGAGGCCACTCGCAAAGTCTCGTCCCATTCCGAGTCCGGCGGACGAAGTTGGCCAGCCCCTCCCCCCAAGGCTATAGCCCACCCGTTTTTTGGCCATTTTTCCGCTGGGGGGTTTGGGCGCGCCGACCTTCGGGGGGTTATTTTTGGGCGCGCCTGTGGCCGCGGCCTATTTTTGGCAAGTGGAGGCCGCTCGCAAAATCTCGCCCCATTCCGAGTCCGGCGGACGAAGTTGGCCAGCCCCACCCCCCAAGGCTACAGCCCACCCGTTTTTGTGGCCTTTTTACGCTGGACGAACTTGGCGCCCCGGCCTTCGGGTCGGTATTTTTGGGAGCGGCTGTGCCCGCATCCTATTTTTGGCACACGGAGGTGCCTCGCAAAGTCTCGCGCCATTCCGAGTCCGGCGGACGACGTTGGCCAGCCCCACCCCCCAAGGATATAGCCCACCCGTTTTTATGGCCTTTTTCCGCTGGACGAACGTGGCGCCCCGGCCTTCGGGCGGGTATTTTTGGACGCAGCTGTGCCCGAGGCCTATTTTTGGCACACGGAGACTCCTCGCAAAGTCTCGCGCCATTCCGAGTCCGGCGGACGAAGTGGGCCAGCTCCACCCCCCAAGGCTATAGCCCACCCGTTTTTGTGGCCTTTTTCCGCTGGACGAACTTGGCGCCCCGGCCTTCGGGCGGGTATTTTTGGGTGCGGCTGTGGCCGTGGCCTATTTTTGGCACACGGAGGTGCCTCGCAAAGTCTCGCGCCATTCCTAGTCCGGCGGACGAAGTGGGCCAGCCCCACCCCCCAAGGCTATAGCCCACCCATTTTTGTGGCCTTTTTCCGCTGGACGAACTTGGCGCCCCGGCCTTCGGGGGGTTATTTTGGTCGCAGCTGTGCCCGCGGCCTATTTTTGGCACGCGGACACCGCTCGCAAAGTCTCGCCCCATTCCGAGTCCGGCGGACGAAGTTGGCCTGCCCCTCCCCCCAAGGCTATAGCCCACCTGTTTTTTGGCCATTTTTCCGCTGGACGAACTTGGCGCCGCGGCCTTCGGGTGGTTATTTTTGGGTGCGGCTATTCCTGCGGCCTATTTTTGGCACGCGGAGGCCGTTCGCAAAGTCTCACCCCATTCCGAGTCCGGCGGACGAAGTTGGCCAGCCCCTCCCCCCAAGGCTATAGCCCACCCGTTTTTTGGCCATTTTTCCGCTGGATGAACTTGGCGCCCCGGCCTTCGGGCGGTTATTTTTGGGTACGGCTGAGCCCGCGGCCTATTTTTGGCACGCGGAGGCTGTTCGCAAGGTCTCGCCCAATTCCGAGTCCGGCGGACGTAGTTGGCCAGCCCCACCCCCCAAGGCTATAGCCCACCCGTTTTTGTGGCCTTTTGCCGCTGGACGAACTTGGCGCCCCGGCTTTCGGGCGGGTATTTTTGGGCGCGGCTGTGCCCGCGGTCTATTTTTGGTACACGGAGGTGCCTCGCAAAGTCTAGCGCCATTCCTAGTCCGGCGGACGAAGTTGGCCAGCCCCACCCCCCAAGGCTATAGCCCACCCGATTTTGTGGCCTTTTTCCGCTGGACGAACTTGGCGCCCCGGCCTTCGGGGGCTTATTTTTTGTCGTAGCTGTGTCCGCGGCCTATTTTTGGCACGCGGAGGCCACTCGCAAAGTCTCGCCCCATTCCGAGTCCGGCGGACGAAGTTGGCCAGCCCCACCCCCCAAGGCTATAGCCCACCCGTTTTTTGGCCATTTTTCCGCTGGACGAACTTTGCGCCGCGGCCTTCGGGAGGTTATTTTTGGGCGTGGCTGTTCCTGCGGCCTATTTTTGGCACGCGGAGGCCGTTCGCAAAGTCTCGCCCCATTCCGAGTCCGGCGGACGAAGTTGGCCAGCCCTTCCCCCCAACGCTATAGCCCACCCGTTTTTTGGCCATTTTTCCGCTGGACGAACTTGGCGCCCCGGCCTTCGGGCGGTTATTTTTGGGTACGGCTGTGCCCGTGGCCTATTTTTGGCACACGGAGGCTGTTCGCAATGTGTCGCCCCATTCCGAGTCCGGCGTACGAAGTTGGCCAGCCCCACCCCCCAAGGCTATAGCCCACCCGTTTTTTGGCCATTTTTCCGCTGGACGAACTTGGCGCCGCGGCCTTCGGGAGGTTATTTTTGGGCGTGGCTGTTCCTGCGGCCTATTTTTGGCACGCGGAGGCCGTTCGCAAAGTCTCGCCCCATTCCGAGTCCGGCGGACGAAGTTGGCCAGCCCCTCCCCCCAAGGCTATAGCCCACCCGTTTTTTGGCCATTTTTCCGCTGGACGAACTTGGCGCCCCGGCCTTCAGGCGGTTATTTTTGGGCGCGGCTGTGCCCGCGGCCTATTTTTGGCACACGGAGGCCGCTCGCAAAGTCTCGCCCCATTCTGAGTCCGGCGGACGAAGTTGGCCAGCCCCTCCCCCCAAGGCTACAACCCACCCGTTTTTTGGCAATTTTTCCGCCGGGGGGTTTGGGCACGCCGACCTTCGGGGGGTTATTTTTGGGCGCGGCTGTGCCCGCGGCCTATTTTTGGCACGCGGAGGCCGCTCGCAAAGTCTCGTCCCATTCCGAGTCCGGCGGACGAAGTTGGCCAGCCCCTCCCCCCAAGGCTATAGCCCACCCGTTTTTTGGGCATTTTTCCGCTGGACGAACTTGGCGCCCCGGCCTTCGGGCGGTTATTTTTGGGCGCGGCTGGCCCGCGGCCTATTTTTGGCACGCGGAGGCCGCTCACAAAGTCTCGCCCCATTCCGAGTCTGGCGGACGAAGATGGCCAGCCCCTCTCCCCAAGGGTATAGCCCACCCGTTTTTTGGCCATTTTTCAGCTGGACGAACTTGGCGCCCCGGTCTTCGGGCAGTTATTTTTGGTCGCGGCTGTGCACGCGGCCTATTTTTGGCACACGGAGGCCGCTCGCAAAGTCTCGCCCCATTCCGAGCCCGGCGGACGAAGTTGGCCAGCCCCTCCCCCCAAGGCTATAGCCCACCCGTTTTTTGGCCATTTTTCCGCAGGACGAACTTGGCGCCCCGGCCTTAGGGCGGTTATTTTTGGGTCCGGCTGTGCCGCGGCCCTGGCCACAGCGCGGAGGCCGCCGCAAAGTCTCGCTCGATTCCGAGTCCGGCGGACGAAGTTGGCCAGCCCCTCCCCCCAAGGCTATAGCCCACCCGTTTTTTGGCCATTTTTCCGCTGGATGAACTTGGCGCCCCGGCCTTTGTGCGGTTATTTTTGTTCGCGGCTGCGCCCACGGCCTATTTTTGGAACGCGGAGGCCGCTCGCAAAGTGTCGCCTCATTCCGAGTCCGGCGGACGAAGTTGGGCAGCCCCTCCCCGCAAGGCTATAGCGCACCCGTTTTTTTGCCATTTTTCCGCTGGACGAACTTGGCGCCCCGGCGTTCGGCGGTTATTTTTGGGCGCGGCTGTGCCCGCAGCCTATTTTTGGCAAGCAGAGGCCACTCGCAATGTCTCGTCCCATTCCGAGTCCGGCGGACGAAGTTGGCCAGCCCCTCCCCCCAAGGCTATAGCCCACCCGTTTTTTGGCCATTTTTCCGCTGGGGGGTTTGGGCGCGCCGACCTTCGGGGGGTTATTTTTGGGCGCGCCTGTGCCCGCGGCCTATTTTTGGCAAGTGGAGGCCGCTCACAAAATCTTGCCCCATTCCGAGTCCGGCGGACGAAGTTGGCCAGCCCCTCCCCCCAAGGCTATAGCCCACCAGTTTTTTGGCCATTTTTCCCCTTGGACGAACTTGGCGCCGCGGCCTTCGGGCAGTTATTGTTGGACACGGATGTGCCCGCAGCCTATTTTTGACACGCGGACGCCCCTCGCAAAGTCTCGCCCCATTCCGAGTCCGGCGGACGAAGTTGGCCAGCTACTCCCCCCAAGGCTATAGCCCACCCGTTTTTTGGCCATTTTCCCTTGGACGAACTTGGCGCCCCGGCCTTCGGGCGGTTATTTTTGGGCACGGCTGTGCCCGGGGCCTATTTTTGGCACGCGGAGGCCGCTCGCAAAGTCTCACCCCATTCTGAGTCCGGCGGACGAAGACGGCCAGCCCCTCCCCCCAAGGCTATAGCCCACCCGTTTTTTGGCCATTTTTCCGCTGGACGAACTTGGCGCCCTGGCCTTCGGGAGGTTATTTTTGGGCGCGGCTGTGTCCGCGGCCTATTTTTGGCACGAGGAGACCGCTCGCAAAGTCTCACCCCATTCCGAGTCCGGCGGACGAAATTGGCCAGCCCCTCCCCCCAAGGCTATAGCCCACCCATTTTTTGGCCATTTTTCCGCTGGGGGGTTTGGGTGTGCCGACCTTCGGGGGGTTATTTTTGGACGCGGCTGTGCCCGCGGCTTATTTTTGGCACGCGGAGGCCGTTCGCAAAGTCTCGCCCCATTCGGAGTCCGGCGGACGAAGTTGGCCAGCCCCTCCCCTCAAGGCTATAGCCCACCCGTTTTTTGGCCATTTTTCCGCTGAAAGAACTAAGCGCCCCGGCCTTCGGGCGGTTATTTTTGGGCGCGGCTGTGCTCGCGGCCTGTTTTTGGCACGCGGAGGCCGCTTGCAAAGTCTCGCCCCATTCCGAGTACGGTGGACGAAGTGGGCCAGCCCCTCCCCCCAAGGCTATAGCCCACCCGTTTTTTGGCCATTTTTCCGCTAGACGAACTTGGCGCCCCGACCTTCGGCGGGTTATTTTTGGGCGCGGCTGTGTCCGCGGCCTATTTTTGGCACGCGGAGGCCGCTCGCAAAGTCTCGCCCAATTCCGAGTCCGGCAGACGAAGTGGGCCAGCCCCTCCCCCCAAGACTATAGCCCACCCGTTTTTTGGGCATTTTTCCGCTGGACGAACTTGGCGCCCCGGCGATCGGGCGGTTATTTTTGGGCGCGGCTGTGCCCGCGGCCTATTTTTGGCATGCGGAGGCCGCTCTTAAAGTCTCGCCCCATTCTGAGTCCGGCGGAAGAAGTTGGCCAGCCCCTCCCCCCAAGGCTATAGCCCACCCGTTTTTTGGCCATTTTTCCTCTGGACGAACTTGGCGCCCCGGCCTTCGGGCGGTTATTTTTGGGCGTGGCTGTGCCTGCGGCCTATTTTTAGCACACAGAGGCCGCTCGCAAATTCTCGCCCCATTCCGAGTCCGGCGGACGAAGTTGGCCAGCCCCTGCCCCCAAGGCTATCGCCCACCCGTTTTTTGGCCATTTTTCCGCTGGGGGGTTTGGGCGCGCAGACCTTCGGGGGGTAATTTATGGTCGCGGCTGTGCCCGCGGCATCTTTTTGGCAAGCGAAGGCCGCTCGCAAATCTCACCCTTTTCCGAGTCCGGCGGACGAAGTGGGCCAGCCCCTCCCCCCAAGGCTATAGCCCACCCGTTTTTTGGCCATTTTTCCGCTGCGGGGTTTGGGCGCGCCGACGTTCGGGCGGTTATTTTTGGGCGCGGCTTTGCCCGCGGCCGATTTTTGGCTGGCGGAGGCCGCTCGCAAAGTCTCGCCCCATTCCGAGTCCGGCGGACGAAGTTGGCAAGCCCCTCCCCCCAAGGCTATAGCCCACCCGTTTTTTGGCCATTTTTCCGCTGGACGAACTTGGCGCCCCGGCCTTCGGGCGGTTATTTTTGGATGCGGCTGTGCCCGCGGCCTAGTTTTGGCACGCGGAGGCCGCTCGCAAAGTTTTGCCCCATTCCGAGTCCGGCGGACGAAGTTGGCCAGCCCCTCCCCCCAAGCCTATAGCCCACCCGTTTTTTGGCCATTGTTCCGCTGGACGAACTTGGCGCCCCGGCCTTCGGGTGGTTATTTTTGGGCACGGCTGTGCTCGCGGCCTATTTTTGGCACACAGAGGCCGCTCGCAAAGTCTCGCCCCATTCCAAGTCCGGCGGACGAAGTTGGCCAGCCCCTCCCCCCAAGGCTATAGCCCACCCGTTTTTTGGCCATTTTTCCGCTGGGGGGTTTCGGCGCGCCGACCTTCGGGCGGTTATTTTTGGGCGCGGCTGTGCCCGCGGCCTATTTTTGGCACGTGGAGGCCGCTGGCAAAGTCTTGCCCCATTCCAAATCCGGCGGACGAGGTCGGCCAGCCCTCCCCCCAAGGCTATAGCCCACCCGTTTTTTGGCCATTTTTCCGCTGGGGGGTTTGGGCGCGCCGACCTTCGGGCGGTTATTTTTGGGCGCGGCTGTGTCCATGGGCTATTTTTAGTACGCGGAGGCCGCTCGCAAATTCTCGCCCCATTCCGAGTCCGGCGGACGAAGTTGGCCAGCCCCTCCCCCCAAGGCTATCGCCCACCCGTTTTTTGGCCATTTTTCCGCTGGGGGTTTTGGGCGCGCCGACCTTCGGGGGGTTATTTTTGGGCGCGGCTGCGGTCGAGGCCTATTTTTGGCACGCGGAGGCTGCTCGCAAAGTCTCTCCCCATTCCGAGTCAGGCGGACGAAGTTGGCCAGCCCCTCCCCCCAAGGCTATAGCCCACCCATTTTTTGGCCATTGTTCCGCTGGACGAACTTGGCGCCCCGGCCTTCGGGCGGTTATTTTTGGGCACGGCTGTGCCCGCGGCATATTTTTGGCACGCGGAGGCCGCTCACAAATTCTTGCCCCATTCCGAGTCCGGCGGACGAAGTTGGCCAGCCCCTCCCCCCAAGGCTATAGCCCACCAGTTTTTTGGCCATTTTTCCGCGGGGGGGTTTGGGCGCGCCGACCTTCAGGGGGTTATTCTTGGGCGCGGCTGCGTCCGCGGCCTATTTCTGGCACGCGGAGGCCGCTCGCAAAGTTTCGCCCTATTCCGAGTCCGGCGGACGAAGTTGGCCAGCCCCTCCCCCCACGGCTATAGCCCACCCGTTTTTTGGCCATTTTTCCGCTGGGGGGTTTGGGCGCGCCGACCTTGGGGGGGTTATTTTTGGGCGCAGCTGTGCCCGCGGCCTATTTATGGCACGTGGAGGCCGCTCGCAATGTCTCGCCCCAATCCGAGTCCGGTGGTCGAAGTTGGCCAGCCCCTCCCCCCAAGGCTATAGCCCACCCGTTTTTTGGCCAATTTTCCGCTGGACGAACTTGGCGCCCTGGCCTTCGGGGGGTTATTTTTTGCCGCAGTTTTGCCCGCGGCCTATTTTTGGAACGCGGAGGCCGCTCGCAATGTCTCGTTCCATTCCGAGTCCGGCGGACGAAGTTGGCCAGCCCCTCCCCCCATGGCTATAGCCCACCCGTTTTTTGGCCATTTTTCCGCTGGGGGATTTGGGCGCGCCGACCTTCGGGGGGTTATTTTTGGGCGCGGCCCTGCCCGCGGCCTATTTTTGGCAGACGGAGGCCGCTCGCAAAGTCTCGCCCCATTCCGAGTCCGGCGGACGAAGTTGGCCAGCCCCTCCCCCCAAGGCTATAGCCCACCCGTTTTTTGGCCATTTTTCCGCTGGACGAACTTGGCGCCCTGCCCTTCGGGGGGTTATTTTTTGCCGCAGTTTTGCCCGCGGCCTATTTTTGGCACGCGGAGGCCGCTCGCAGCGTCTTGTTCCATTCCAAGTCCGGCGGACGAAGTTGGCCAGCCCCTCCCCCCAAGGCTATAGCCCACCCGTTTTTTGGCCATTTTTCCTCTGGGGGGTTTGGGCGCGCCGACCTTCGGGGGGTTATTTTTGGTCGCCGCTTTGCCAGCGGCCTATTTTTAGCACTCGGAGGCCGCTCGCAAAGTCTCGCCCCATTCCGAGTCCGGCGGACGAAGTTGGCCAGCCCCTCCCCCCAAGGCTATAGCCCGCCCGTTTTTTGGCCATTTTTCCGCTGGGGGATTTGGGCGCGCCGACCTTCGGGGGGTTATTTTTGGGCGCGACTGTGCCCGTGGCCTATTTTTGGCACGCGGAGGCCGCTCGCAAAGTCTCGCCCCATTCCGAGTCCGGCGGTCGAAGTTGGCCAGCCCCTCCCACCAAGGCTATAGCCCACCCGTTTTTTGGCCGTTTTTCCGCTGGACGAACTTGGCGCCCCGGCCTTTGGGCGATTATTTTTGGGCGCGGCTGTGCACGCAGCCTATTTTTGGCACGCGGAGGCCGCTCGCAAAGTCTCGCCCCATTCCGAGTCCGGCGGACGAAGTTGGCCAGCCCCTCCCCCCAAGGCTATAGCGCACCCGTTTTTTGGCCAATTTTCCGCTGGACGAACTTGGCGCCCTGCCCTTCGGGGGGTTATTTTTTGCCGTAGTTTTGCCCGCGGCCTATTTTTAGCACGCGGAGGCCGCTCGCAGCGTCTCGTTCCATTCCGAGTCCGGCAGACGAAGTTGGCCAGCCTCTCCCCCCATGGCTATAGCCCACCCGTTTTTTGGCCATTTTTCCGCTGGGGGATTTGGGCGCGCCGACCTTCGGGGGGTTATTTTTGGGCGCGGCTTTGCCCTCGGCCTATTTTTAGCACTCGGAGGCCGCTCGCAAAGTCTCGCCCCATTCCGAGTCCGGCGGACGAAGTTGGCCAGCCCCTCCCCCCAAGGCTATAGCCCACCCATTTTTTGGCCATTTTTCCGCTGGACGAACTTGGCGCCCCAGCCTTCGGGCTGTTATTTTTGGGCGCCGCTGTGCCCGCGGCCTATTTTTGGCATGTGGAGGCCGCTCGCAAAGTCTTGCCCCATTCCGAGTCCGGTGGACGAAGTTGGCAAGCCCCTACCCCAAGGCTATAGCCCGCCCGTTTTTTGGCAATTTTTCCGCTGGGGGGTTTGGGCGCGCCGACCTTTGGGGGGTTATTTTTGGGCGCGGCTGTGCCCGCGGCCTATTTTTGGCACGCGGAGGCCGCTCCCAAAGTCTCGCCCCATTCCCAGTCCGGCGGACGAAGTTGGCCAGCCCCTCCCCCCAAGGCTATAGCCCACCCGTTTTTTGGCCATTTTTCCGCTGGACGAACTTGGCGCCCCAGCCTTCGGGGTGTTATTTTTGGGCGCCGCTGTGCCCGCGGCCTATTTTTGGCATGTGGAGGCCGCTCGCAAAGCCTTGCCCCATTCCGAGTCCTGTGGACGAAGTTGGCCAGCCCCGACCCCAAGGCTATAGCCCGCCCGTTTTTTGGCAATTTTTCGCTGGGGGGTTTGGGCGCGCCGACCTTCGGTCGGTTATTTTTGGGGGCGGCTGTGCCCGCGGCCCATTTTTGGCACGCGGATGCCGCTCTCAAAGTCCCGCCCCATTCCGAGTCCGGCGGACGAAGTTGGCCAGCCCCTTCCCCCCAAGGCTATAGCCCACTCGTTTTTTGGCCATTTTTCCGCCGTACGAACTTGGCGCCCCGGCCTTCGGGGGCTTATTTTTGTGAGCGGCTGTGCCTGCGGCCTAGTTTTGGCTCACGGAGGCCGCTCACAAAGTCTCGCCACAGTCCGAGTCCGGCGGACGAAGTTGACCAGGTCCTCCCCCCAAGGCTATGGCCCACCCGTTTTTGGCCATTTTTCCGCTGGGGGGTTTGGGCGCGCCGACCTTCGGGGGTTATTTTGGGCGCGGCTGTGCCCATGGCCTATTTTTGCCACGCGGAGGCCGCTCGCAAAGTCTCGCCCATTCCGAGTCCGCGGACGAAGTCGGCCAGCCCTCCCCCAAGGCTATAGCCCACCCGTTTTTTGGCCATTTTTCCGCTGGACGAACTTGGCGCCCGGCCTTTGGGCGGGGTATTTTTGGCGCGGCTGTGCCTGCGGCCTATTATTGTCACACGCAGGCGCATCGCAAAGTCTAGCGCCATTCCGAGTCCTGCGGACGAGTTGGCCAGCACCACCCCCAAGGCTATAGCCCACCCGTTTTGTGGCCTTTTTCCGCTGGACGAACATGGCGCCGCCCTTCGGGCGGTATTTTTTGATCGCGGCTGTGCCCGCTGCCTATTTTTGGCACACCGAGGCACGCCGCAACGCGTGTCGTGCCATTCCGATTCCGGCGGACGAAGTTGCCCAGCCCCACCCCCCAAGGCTATAGCCCACCCGTTTTTGTGGCCTTTTTCCGCTGGACGAAATTGGCGTCCCGGCCTTCGGGCGGGTATTTTTGGGCGCGTCTGTGCCCGCGGCCTATTTTTGGCACACGGAGGCACCTAGCAAATTCTCGCGCCATTCCGAGTCCGGCGGACGAAGTTGGCCAGCCCCACCCCCCAAGGCTATAGCCCACCCGTTTTTGTGGCCTTTTACCGCTGGACGAACTTGGCGCCCCGGCCTTCGGGCGGGTATTTTTGGGCGCGGCTGTGCCCGCGGCCTATTTTTGGCACACGGAGGCACATCGCAAAGTCTCGCGCCATCCCGAGTCCGGCAGACGAAGTTGGCCCGCCCCACCCCCCAAGGCTATAGCCCACCCGTTTTTGTGGCCTTTTTCCGCTGGACGAACATGGCGCCCCGGCCTTCGGGTGGGTATTTTTGGGCGCGGCTGTGCCCGCGGCCTATTTTTGGCACACGGAGGCCGCTCACAAAATCTCGCCCCATTCCGAGCCCGGCGGACGAAATGGGCCAGCCCCTCCCCCCAAGGCTACGGCCCACCCGTTTTTTGGCCATTTTTCCGCTGGGGGGTTTGTGCGCGCTGACCTTTGGGGGGTTATTTTTGGGCGCGGCTGTGCCCGCGGCCTATTTTTGTAACACGGAGGCCGCTCGCAAAGTCTCGCCCCATTCCGAGTCCGGCGGACGAAGTGGGCCAGCCCCGCTCCCCACGGCTATAGCCCACCCGTTTTTTGGCCATTTTTCCGCTGGGGGGTTTGGGCGCGCCGACCTTTGGGGGGTTATTTTTGGGCGCGGCTGTGCCCGCGGCCTATTTTTGGCACACGCAGGCACGTCGCAAAGTCTCGCGCCATCCCGAGTCCGGCGGACGAAGTTGGCCCGCCCCACCCCCCAAGGCTATAGCCCACCCGTTTTCTTGGCCTTTTTCCGCTGGACGAACTTGGCGGCCCGGCCTTCAGGCGGGTATTTTTGGGCGCGGCTGTGCCTGCGGCCTGTTTTTGGCACACGGAGGTGCCTCGCAAAGTCTCGCGCCATTCCGAGTCCGGCGGACGAAGTTGGCCAGCCCCACCGCCCAAGGCTATAGCCCACCCGTTTTTGTGGCCTTTTTCCGCTGGACGAACTTGGCGACCCGGCCTTCGGGCGGGTATTTTTGGGCACGGCTGTTCTCACGGCCTATTTTTGGCACACGGAGGCGCCTCGCAAAGTCTCGCGCCATTCCGAGTTCGGCGGACGAAGTGGGCCAGCCCCACCACCCAAGGCTATAGCCCACCCGTTTTTGTGGCCTTTTACCGCTGGAGGAACTTGGCGCCCCGGCCTTCGGGCGGGTATTTTTGGGCGCGGCTGTGCCCGAGGCCTATTTTTGCAACACCGAAGCGCCACGGAAAGTCTCGCGGAATTCCGAGTCCGAGCGGACAGTGGGCCAGCCCCACCCCCAAGGCTATACCCCACCCGTTTTGTGTCCGTTTTCCGCGGGACGAACTTGGCGCCCCGGACTTCGGGCGGGTATTGTTGGGAGCGACTGTGCCCCCGGCCTATTTTTGGCACCCGCAGGCGCCTCGCAAATTCTCGTGCCATTCCGAGTCCAAGCGGACGAAGTTGGCCAGCCCCACCCCGAGGCTATAGCCCACCCGTTTTGTGGCCTTTTACCGCTGGAGGAACTTGGCGCCCGGCCTTCGGGCGGGTATTTTTAGCGCGGCTGTGCCGCGGCCGATTTTTGGACCCCCAGGCACCTCGCAACGTGTCGCGCCATTCCGAGTCTGGCGGACGAAGTTCCCCAGCCCCACCCCCCAAGGCTATAGCCCACCCGTTTTTGTGGCCTTTTTCCGCTGGACGAACTTGGCGCCCCGGCCTTCGGGCGGGTATTTTTGGGCGCGGCTGTGCCCGCGGCCTATTTTTGGCACACGCAGGCACGTCGCAAAGTCTCGCGCCATCCCGAGTCCGGCGGACGAAGTTGGCCCGCCCCACCCCCCAAGGCTATAGCCCACCCGTTTTCTTGGCCTTTTTCCGCTGGACGAACTTGGCGACCCGGCCTTCGGGCGGGTATTTTTGGGCACGGCTGTTCTCACGGCCTATTTTTGGCACACGGAGGCGCCTCGCAAAGTCTCGCGCCATTCCGAGTTCGGCGGACGAAGTGGGCCAGCCCCACCCCCCAAGGCTATAGCCCACCCGTTTTTGTGGCCTTTTTCCGCTGGACGAACTTGGCGCCCCGGCCTTCGGGCGGGTATTTTTGGGCGCGGCTGTGCCCGCGGCCGATTTTTGGTACACAAGGCACCTCGCAACGTGTCGCGCCATTCCGAGTCTGGCGGACGAAGTTCCCCAGCCCCACCCCCCAAGGCTATAGCCCACCCGTTTTTGTGGCCTTTTTCCGCTGGACGAACTTGGCGCCCCGGCCTTGGGGCGGTTAGTTTTGGGCGTGGCTGTGCCTGCGGCCTATTTTTGGCACACACGCAGGCACGTCGCAAAGTCTCGCGCCGTCCCGAGTCCGGCGGACGAGGTTGGCCCGGCCCCGCCCCCAAGGCTATAGCCCACCCGTTTTCTTGGCCTTTTCCGCTGGACGAACTTGGCGCCCGGCCTTCAGGCGGGTATTTTGGCGCGGCTGTGCCTGCGGCCTGTTTTTGGCACACGGAGGTGCCTCGCAAAGTCTCGCGCCATTCCGAGTCCGGCGGACGAAGTTGGCCAGCCCCACCGCCCAAGGCTATAGCCCACCCGTTTTTGTGGCCTTTTTCCGCTGGACGAACTTGGCGACCCGGCCTTCGGGCGGGTATTTTTGGGCACGGCTGTTCTCACGGCCTATTTTTGGCACACGGAGGCGCCTCGCAAAGTCTCGCGCCATTCCGAGTTCGGCGGACGAAGTGGGCCAGCCCCACCACCCAAGGCTATAGCCCACCCGTTTTTGTGGCCTTTTACCGCTGGAGGAACTTGGCGCCCCGGCCTTCGGGCGGGTATTTTTGGGCGCGGCTGTGCCCACGGCCTATTTTTTGCACACGGAGGCGCCTCGGAAAGTCTCGCGGAATTCCGAGTCCGGCGGACGAAGTGGGCCAGCCCCACCCCCCAAGGCTATACCCCACCCGTTTTTGTGGCCTTTTTCCGCTGGACGAACTTGGCGCCCCGGCCTTCGGGCGGGTATTTTTGGGCGCGGCTGTGCCCGCGGCCTATTTTTGGCACACGGAGGCGCCTCGCAAATTCTCGTGCCATTCCGAGTCCGGCGGACGAAGTTGGCCAGCCCCACCCCCCGAGGCTATAGCCCACCCGTTTTTGTGGCCTTTTACCGCTGGAGGAACTTGGCGCCCCGGCCTTCGGGCGGGTATTTTTGGGCGCGGCTGTGCCCGCGGCCGATTTTTGGTACACAAGGCACCTCGCAACGTGTCGCGCCATTCCGAGTCTGGCGGACGAAGTTCCCCAGCCCCACCCCCCAAGGCTATAGCCCACCCGTTTTTGTGGCCTTTTTCCGCTGGACGAACTTGGCGCCCCGGCCTTGGGGCGGTTAGTTTTGGGCGCGGCTGTGCCTGCGGCCTATTTTTGGCACACGCAGGCACGTCGCAAAGTCTCGCGCCATCCCGAGTCCGGCGGACGAAGTTGGCCCGCCCCACCCCCCAAGGCTATAGCCCACCCGTTTTCTTGGCCTTTTTCCGCTGGACGAACTTGGCGACCCGGCCTTCGGGCGGGTATTTTTGGGCACGGCTGTTCTCACGGCCTATTTTTGGCACACGGAGGCGCCTCGCAAAGTCTCGCGCCATTCCGAGTTCGGCGGACGAAGTGGGCCAGCCCCACCACCCAAGGCTATAGC
The DNA here is from genome assembly GCA_030444885.1 of Citrus sp. QX-2021. Classification (NCBI taxonomy): domain Eukaryota; kingdom Viridiplantae; phylum Streptophyta; class Magnoliopsida; order Sapindales; family Rutaceae; genus Citrus; species Citrus sp. QX-2021. The sequence continues at coordinate 80,050 of JAUJEF010000346.1, read as the reverse complement.
CCACCCGTTTTTGTGGCCTTTTACCGCTGGAGGAACTTGGCGCCCCGGCCTTCGGGCGGGTATTTTTGGGCGCGGCTGTGCCCGCGGCCGATTTTTGGTACACAAGGCACCTCGCAACGTGTCGCGCCATTCCGAGTCTGGCGGACGAAGTTCCCCAGCCCCACCCCCCAAGGCTATAGCCCACCCGTTTTTGTGGCCTTTTTCCGCTGGACGAACTTGGCGCCCCGGCCTTGGGGCGGTTAGTTTTGGGCGTGGCTGTGCCTGCGGCCTATTTTTGGCACACGCAGGCACGTCGCAAAGTCTCGCGCCATCCCGAGTCCGGCGGACGAAGTTGGCCCGCCCCACCCCCCAAGGCTATAGCCCACCCGTTTTCTTGGCCTTTTTCTGCTGGACGAACTTGGCGGCCCGGCCTTCAAGCGGGTATTTTTGGGCGCGGCTGTGCCTGCGGCCTGTTTTTGGCACACGGAGGTGCCTCGCAAAGTCTCGCGCCATTCCGAGTCCGGCGGACGAAGTTGGCCAGCCCCACCGCCCAAGGCTATAGCCCACCCGTTTTTGTGGCCTTTTTCCGCTGGACGAACTTGGCGACCCGGCCTTCGGGCGGGTATTTTTGGGCACGGCAGTTCTCACGGCCTATTTTTGGCACACGGAGTCCCCTCGCAAAGTCTCGTGCCATTCCGAGTCCGGCGGACGAAGTTGGCCAGCCCCACCCCCCAAGGCTATAGCCCACCCGTTTTTGTGGCCTTTTTCCGCAGGACGAACTTGGCGCCCCGGCCTTTGGGCGGATATTTTTGGGCGCGGCTGTGCCCGCGGTCTATTTTTGGCACACGGAGTCCCATCGCAAAGTCTCGCGCCATTCCGAGTCCGGCGGACGAAGTTGGCCAGCCCCACCCCCCAAGGCTATAGCCCACCCGTTTTTGTGGCCTTTTTCCGCTGGACGAACTTGGCGACCCGGCCTTCGGGCGGTTATTTTTGGGCGCGGCTGTGCCCGCGGCCTAGTTTTTACACTTGGAGGCCCCTCACAAAGTGTCTTGCCATTCCGAGTCCGGCGGACGAAGTTGGCCTGCCCCACCCCCCAAGGCTATAGCCCACCCATTTTTGTGGCCTTTTTCCGCTGGACGAACTTGGTGCCCCGGCCTTCGGGCGGTTAGTTTTGGGCGCGGCTGTGCCTGCACCCTATTTTTGGCACACGGAGGCCCCGCGCAAAGTGTCGCGCCATTCCGAGTCCGGCGGACGAAGTTGCCCTACCCCACCCCCCAAGGCTATAGCCCACCCGTTTTTGTGGCCTTTTTCCGCTGGACGAACTTGGCGCCCCGGCCTTCGGGCGGTTATTTTTGGGTGCGGCCGTGCCCGCAGCCTATTTTTGGCACACGGAGGCCCCTCGCAACGTCTCGCGCCATTCCGAGTCCGGCGGACGAAGTCGGCCGGCCCCACCCCCCAAGGCTACAGCCCACCCGTTTTTGTGGCCTTTTTTCGCTGGACGAACTTGGCGCCCCGGCCTTCGGGCGGTTATTTTTGGGCGCGGCTGTGTCCGCGGCCTATTTTTGGCACACGGAGGCCCCTCATAAAGTCTCACGGCATTCCGAGTCCGGCGGACGAAGTTGGCGAGCTCCTCCCGCCAAGGCTATAGCCCACCCGTTTTTGTGTCCTTTTTCCGCTGGACGAACTTGGCGCCCCGGCCTTCGGGCGGTTAGTTTTGGGCGCGGCTGTGCCGCGGCCAACTTTTGACACACGGAGGCGCCTCGCAAAGTGTCGCGCCATTCCGAGTCCGGCGGACGAAGTTGGCCAGCCCCACCCTCCAAGGCTATAGCCCACCCGTTTTTATGGCCTTTTTCCGCTGGACGAACTTGGCAACCCGGCCTTTGGACGGTTATTTTTGAGCGCGGCTGTGCCCGCGGCCTATTTTTGCTACACGGAGGCCCCTCGCAAAGTCTCGCGCCATTCGGAGTCCGGCGGACGAAGTTGGCCAGCCCCACCCCCCAAGGCTATAGCCCACCCGTTTTTGTGGCCTTTTTCCGCTGGACAAACTTTGCGCCCCGGCCTTCGGACGTTAATTTTTGGGTGCGGCTGTGCCCACGGCCTATTTTTGGCACACGTAGTCCCCTCGCAAAGTCTCGTGCCATTCCGAGTCCGGCGGACGAAGTTGGCCAGCCCCACCCCCCAAGGCTATAGCCCACCCGTTTTTGTGGCCTTTTTCCGCAGGACGAACTTGGCGCCCCGGCCTTTGGGCGGATATTTTTGGGCGCGGCTGTGCCCGCGGTCTATTTTTGGCACACGGAGTCCCATCGCAAAGTCTCGCGCCATTCCCAGTCCGGCGGTCGAAGTCGGCCAGCCCCACCCCCCAAGGCTATAGCCCACCTGTTTTTGTGGCCTTTTTCCGCTGGACGAACCTTGCTACCCGGCCTTCGGGCGGTTATTTTTGGGTGCGGCTGTGCCCGCGGCCTAATTTTCACACACGGAGGCCCCTCGCAAAGTGTCTTGCCATTCCGAGTCCGGCGGACGAAGTTGGCCTGCCCCACCCCCCCAGGCTATAGCCCACCCATTTTTGTGGCCTTTTTCCGCTGGACGAACTTGGTGCCCCGGCCTTCGTGCGGTTAGTTTTGGGTGCGACTGTGCCTGCAGCCTATTTTTGGCACACGGAGGCCCCTCGCAAAGTGTCGCGCCATTCCGAGTCCGGCGGACGAAGTTGGCCTACCCCACCCCCCAAGGCTATAGCCCACCCGTTTTTGTGGCCTTTTTCCGCTGGACGAACTTGGCGCCCCGGCCTTCGGGCGGTTATTTTTGGGTGCGGCCGTGCCCGCAGCCTATTTTTGGCACACGGAGGCCCCTCGCAACGTCTCGCGCCATTCCGAGTCCGGCGGACGAAGTCGGCCGGCCCCACCCCCCAAGGCTACAGCCCACCCGTTTTTGTGGCCTTTTTTCGCTGGACGAACTTGGCGCCCCGGCCTTCGGGCGGTTATTTTTGGGCGCGGCTGTGTCCGCGGCCTATTTTTGGCACACGGAGGCCCCTCATAAAGTCTCACGGCATTCCGAGTCCGGCGGACGAAGTTGGCGAGCTCCTCCCGCCAAGGCTATAGCCCACCCGTTTTTGTGTCCTTTTTCCGCTGGACGAACTTGGCGCCCCGGCCTTCGGGCGGTTAGTTTTGGGCGCGGCTGTGCCGCGGCCAACTTTTGACACACGGAGGCGCCTCGCAAAGTGTCGCGCCATTCCGAGTCCGGCGGACGAAGTTGGCCTGCCCCACCCCCCAAGGCTATAGCCCACCCGTTTTTGTGGCCTTTTTCTGCTGGACGAACTTGGCGCCCCGGCCTTCGGGCGGGTATTTTTGGGTGCGGCTGTGACGACGCCCTATTTTTTGCGCATGGAGGCTCCTCTCAAAGTCTCGCGCCATTCCGAGTCCGGCAGACGAAGTTGGCCAGCCCCACCCCCCAAGGCTATAGCCCACCCGTTTTTGTGGCCTTTTTCCGCTGGACGAACTTGGCGCCCCGGCCTTCGGGCGGGTATTTTTGGGCGCGGCTGTGCTCGCGGCCTATTTTTGGCACACGGAGGTGCCTCGAAAAGTCTCGCGCCATTCCGAGTCCGGCGGACGAAGTTGGCCAGCCCCACCCCCCAAGGCTATAGCCCACCCGTTTTTGTGGCCTTTTTCCGCTGGACGAACTTGGCGCCCCGGCCTTCGGGAGGGTATTTTTGGGCGCAGCTGTGCCCGCGGCCTATTTTTGGCACACGAAGGCCCCTCGCAAAGTCTCGCGCCATTCCGAGTCCGACGGACGTAGTGGGCCAGCCCCACCCCCCAAGGCTATAGCCCAGCCGTTTTTGTGGCCTTTTTCCGCAGGACGAACTTGGTGTCCCGGCCTTCAGGCGGTTATTTTTGGGTGCAGCTGTGGCCGCGGCCTAGTTTTTGCACATGGAGGCACCTCGCCTAGTCTCGCGCCATTCCGAGTCCGGCGAACGAAGTAGGCCAGCCCCACCCCAAGGCTATAGCCCACCCGTTTTTGTGGCCTTTTTCCGCTGGACGAACTTGGCGCCCCGGCCTTTGGGCGGTTATTTTTGGGCGCGGCTGTGCCTGCGTCCTATTTTTTGCACACAGAGGCCCCTCGCAAAGTCTCGCGCCATTTCGAGTCCGGCGGACGAAGTTGGCCAGCCCCACCCCTCAAGGCTATAGCCCACCCATTTTTGTGGCCTTTTTCCGCTGACGAACTTGGCGCCCCAGCCTTCGTGCGGTTATTTTTGGGCGTGGCCGTGCCCGCGGCCTATTTTTGGCACACGGAGGCCCCTCGCAAAGTCTCGCACCATTCCGAGTCAGGCGGACGAAGTTGGCCAGCCCCACCTCCCAAGGCTATATCCCACCCGTTTTTGTGGCCTTTTTCCGCTTGACGAACTTGGCGCCCCGGCCTTCGGGCGGTTATTTTTGGGCACGGCCATGCCCGCGGCCTAATTTTGGCACACGGTAGCCCCTCGCAAAGTCTCGCGCCATTCCGAGTCCGGCGAACGAAGTTGGCCTGACCCACCCCCCAAGGCTATAGCCCACCCGTTTTTGTGGCCTTTTTCCAGTAGACGAACTTGACGCCCCGGCCTTCGGGGGGTTATTTTTGGGGCGCGGCTGTGCCCGCGGCTTATTTTTTGCTCACGGAGGCTGCTCGTAAACTCTCGTCCCATTCCGAGTCCGGCTGACGAACTTGGCCAGCCCCACCCCCCAAGGCTATAACCCACCCGTTTTTGTGGCCTTTTTCCTCTGGACGAACTTGTCGCGCCGGCCTTCGGGCGGTTATTTTTGGGTGCGGCTGTGCCCACGGCCTATTTTTGGCACACGGAGGCCGCTCGCAAAGTCTCGCCCCATTCCGAGTCCGGCGGACGAACTTGGACTGCCCTACCCCCCAAGGCTATAGACCACCCGTTTTTGTGGCCTTTTTCCGCTGGACGAACTTGGCGCCCCGGCTTTCGGTCAGTTATTTTTGGGTACGGCAGTGCCCACGGTCTATATTTGGCACACAGAGGCCGCTCGCAAAGTCTAGTCCCATTCCTAGTCAGGCGGACGAACTTGGCCAGCCCCACCCCCCAAGGCTATAGCCCACCCGTTTTTTTGGCCTTTTTCCGCTGGACGAACTTGGCGCCCCGGCCTTCGGGCGGTTTTTTTTGGACGTGGCTGTGTCCACATCCTATTTTTGGCCCATGGAGGCCGCTCGCAAAGTCTCGTCCCATTCTGAGTCCGGCGGACGAACTTGGCCAGCCCCACCCCCCAAGGCTATAGCCCACCCGTTTTTGGGGTGTTTTTCCGCTGGACCAACTTGACGCCCCGGCCTTCGGATGGTTATTTTTGTACACGGCTGTGCCCGCGGCCTATTTTTGGCGCACGAAGGCTACTCGCAAAGTCTCGCCCCATTCCGAGTCCGGCGGACCTACTTGGCCAGCCCCACCCCCAAGGCTATAGCCCACCCGTTTTTGTGGCCTTTTTCCGCTGGACGGACTTGGCGCCCCGGCCTTTGGGGGGTTATTTTTCGGCGCGGCTGTGTCCTCGGTCTAGTTTTGGCACACGGAGGCCGCTCGCAAAGTCTCCCCCCATTCCGAGCCAAGCGGACGAACTTGGCCAGCCCCACCCCCCAAGGCTATAGCCCACCCGTTTTTGTGGCCTTTTTCCGCTGGACGATATTTGGCGCCCCGGCCCTCGGGTGGTTATTTTTGTACATGGCTGTGCCCATGCCTATTTTTGGCACACGGAGGCCGCTCGCAAATTCTCATTCCATTCCGAGTCCGGCGGACGAACTTGGCCAGCCCCACCTCCCAAGGCTATAGCCCACCCGTTTTTGTGGTCTTTTTCCGCTGGACGAACGTGGTACCCCGGCCTTCGGGCGAATATTTTTGGCCGCGGCAGTGCCCGCGGCCTATTTTTGCACGCGGAGGCCGTTCGTAAAGTCTCTTCCCATTCCTAGTCCGGTGGACGAACTTGGCCAGCCCCACCCCCCAAGGATATGGCCCACCCGTTTTTGTGGCCTTTTTCCGCTGGACAATATTTGGCGCCCCGGCCTTCGGGTGGTTATTTTTGGGCAGGGCAGTGCCAGCGGCCTATTTTGGCACACGGAGGCCGCTCGCAAAGTCTCGTCCCATTCCGAGCCCGGCGGACGAACTTGGCCAGCCTCACCCTCCAAGGCTATAGACCGCCCGTTTCTGTGGCCTTTTTCCACTGGACGAACTTGGCGACCAGGCATTCGGGCGGTTATTTTTGGGCACGGCTGTGCCGGTGGTTATTTTTGGCACATGTAGGCCGCTCGCAAAGTCTCATCCCATTCCGAGTCCGGCGGAAGAACTTGGCCAGCCCACCCCCCAAGGCTATAGCCCACCCTTTTTTGTGGCCTTTTCCATTTGGATTTAACTTGCCGCCCCGGCATTCGGGCGGTTAGTTTTGGGCACGGCAGTGCCCGTGGTTATTTTTGGTACACGGAGGCCGCTCGTAAAGTCTCGCCCCATTCCGAGTCCGGCGGACGAACTTGGCCAGCACCACCCCCCAAGGCTATAGCCCACCCGTTTTTGTGGCCTTTTTCCGCTGGACGAACTTGGCGCCCCGGCATTCGGGCAGTTATTTTTGGGCACGGCTGTGCCCGTGGTTATTTTTGGCTTACGGAGGCCGCTCGTAAAGTCTCGTCCCATTCCGAGTCCGGCGGACGAACTTGGCCAGCCCCACCCCCAAAGGCTATAGCCCACCCGTTTTTTTGTCCTTTTTCCATTTGGACGAACATGGCGCCCCCGCCTTCGGGGAGTTATTTTTGGGCCAGGGTTTGCCCCGGGCCTATTTTTGGCACATGGAGGCCGCTCGCAAAGTCTCCTCCCATTCCGTGTCCAACGGACGAACTTGGCCAGCCCCACCCCACAAGGCTATAGCCCACCCATTTTTGGCCTTTTTCCGCATTTGGACGACCTTGGCGCCCCGGACTTGGACAGTTATTTTTGGGCGCGGCTGTGCCCGCGGCCTATTTTTGTCACACGGAGGCCGCTCGCAAAGTCTCGCCCCATTTCGAGTCCAATGGACGAACAGCCAGCCCAACTGTTAGCTAAAGGGCTACACATAATGTAATTTTGATGATAACAAACATGTGTCTTAAGTAAAAATAATAAATATTGTATTTCACATTTACACTAGTTTTTAAAGGATAATATTTATGCAAGTGAATCAAGTGAAATCAAGATTGAAGACACTCAACGGACAACAGCGAAATCAAGAATAAAGTTTAGAGCTCAACGGATTTAATTATTGCGAAAAATTCTTGTAAAGCCGGTATGATGTAATTGATGCATGATTTAGCATTTGAGAAGCTCAAGAAATTAATTTAATTAAATAATTTTCATAAACTAAAAGTTTTTGTTTTTATAAAGAAAAGTATTTTGTGAATTTAAGTAATTTGGACTTAAATGCTAAGATTTGAAATCTTTGATTTTAATAAGTATTAAATTTCGGAGTTGGATGTTTTTACAAACATTTGAAATGTTTTGGGCCATACTATAATTTATGAATATTTTGGACTAAAGTGAAAGGTTTTGAGAACTTTGAAAAATATGGGTATTATGATTGAAAAGGACCTTTGTGTGAAACAATAAAATCTTTGGGGCCGTATCATAATTTCAGAAAGTTTGGGAAAGACAACTATTTTTAGGAAGTTCTGAAATTAGACCTATTTGTAAAGTTTTCTGACGTTTTGGGCCATAATATAATTATAGAAAGTTTTGGGCCAAAGTGTAATTTCAGTGAACAGTGTTACTGTAGCAAAATTCAAAAAATAACGGTAATATTACTGTTCCTAAGCGGCTAGCCGGATAATCAAGCGGCTAACCGCTTGAGTGCTGGAATTTGCCTATAACGGCTAGTTTTTGGGCTTTCACTATAAAAACTCAACTCAAACTTCATTTTAAGAACTAACACAAGCAAATATAAGATCATATAACATATATTGAGCTTCCATTTCGCAAATCATCATTTATTGAATCATTATTGAGCTATAATTTGTTATCCACTCTTAAAAAGAGAGTTTCATTGTTGTGATTTTCATTTCTCATCAAATTGTGAGTGTACAAGTGTAGGGAAACACTTGGGGAGAAGAGATTGGGGATATAATCTCTTATTGTAAAGGTCCATTGACACCTTGGAAGTCAATTGTAAACATTTGAAGCCTTGGGAGGCTTGGATAGTGAAATCCTCAAGCCGGGTGAGCTTGGAGGCGTGGACGTAGGCGGGGATAGCCGAACCACGTAAAAATCCTTGTGTTTGTTTTCTCTTCCCTTACTCTTTTAATATTGTGCTTGAATGAATTTATTGTTTTGATTTGATTAAGGCAATAGATTAAATTGTTGTGCGTATTGTATTGCATAAATTTTTAATATCCCAATTCACCCCCCCTCTTGGGTTGCATAACTTGCATTTCATTTGGTATCAGAGCGAGGTGCTCTTGTGTAGACTTAACCGTCTAGAGTTAAAGATCCATGGCAACCCATAATGACTCAACCTTTAGGGAAGGACAATCCACAATTAGACCACCGTTCTTTGACGGCAATGATTATCCTTATTGGAAAACTAGGATGAGAATTTATTTACAAGCTTTAGATTATGAAATTTGGGAAATTGTTTGTGATAGTCCATTTATGCCTTTGACTAAAAATGAAGTCGGGGAAGATATTCCAAAACCTTCACGGGAATGGAATGAATTGGAAAAGAGAAAAGCTTCTTTAAGTTCCAAAGCCATGAATGCCTTGTTTTGTGCACTTGATAAAAAAGAGTTTCATAGAGTGTCTAGTTGTGAAAGTGCTAATAAAATTTGGCACAAACTTGAAGTTGTTTATGAAGGCACGAATCAAGTGAAAGAGTCTAAAATTAGTAGGTACACTCGACAATATGAATTATTTCAAATGGAACAAAATGAGAGTGTGTATTCTATGTATACTAGATTTACGGACATAGTGAACACTCTAGGATCCCTAGGAAAGACCTTTTCAAATAGCGAGAAAGTTAAGAAAATCATTAGGTCGCTACCTAAGGAATGGAGACCAAAAAGGACTGCCATTGAGGAAGCCAAAGATTTAAATATTTTACCTATTGATGATTTAATTGGTTCTCTTATTTCTTATGAGGAAGACTTGGCAGCCAAAAGAGGCAATGAGGAGAAGAAGAAAAGTATTGCTTTCAAAGCCTTGAAACATGAAAGTGATGAGGAAAGCGAGCTGGATGAAGAGGAGATGGATATGCTGGCTAGGAGGCTTAGAAAACTTTTTAAGAAATCCGGTGAGCGAAGAAAATCTAGAGACCTCAAGAACCGAAAGGAGAAGAAGGAAGTAATCAAATGTTATGAGTGCAAGAAGCCCGGTCATATAAGAACGGAATGCCCTCTTCTCAACAAGCTCAAGAAGAGAGCAATGGTAGCCACATGGGATGATAGCGATGAGGAAACAAGTGATGGTGAAGAGCATCAAGAAATGACAAATCTAGCTCTCATGACAATTGGAGATGAATCGGATGATGAACTTGATGAGGTAAATGATCTTTCTACTTATGATGAATTATATGATGCTTTTAAAGAATTGCATGATAATTGGATAAAAATTGGTAAAAAGAATGCATGTCTTAAAAAGAAAATGGTAAAGCTCACAAATGAGAATGAATCTCTAAGTGCAAAGATTACATGCCTAGAATTAGAGAATAAAACATTGCATGATAGAGTTGCATTATCAAATGAGAAACCTAGCACTTCACATGAGCATCTAGAATCATATATAGATGACTTGAAAATGAAAAGGATGCTTTACAAAAATGCAATGATTCATTAAATAAAAAGATTAAAGGATTAGAGTTAGATAATAAAATGTTGCATGATAGAATTGCATCATTTAAAGGTAAACAAAGTATTTCATATGAGCATGAAAAATCACATGTTGATGAGTTGATGAAAGAAAATGAAGTGCTTAAGAAAAAGAGTAATGAGCTCAATGAAATTGTGTTAAAATTCACAAATGGTCAAGAGAACTTAGAAAAATTACTAAGCACTCAAAAATGTGTGTTTGATAAAGGAGGACTTGGGTATAAGCCTTATTTGAAACAAAATATTATAAGAATTATTTTGTTAAGGCTACCTCCACAAGTGATCATAAAATTGTTTGTCATTATTGCAATCAAAATGGTCATATGAGTTTTAGATGTTCAGTGAAAAGAAATGCATATTATGGAGCAAAATGTATTTGGGTTCCAAAAGGAACCATTGCTAACACTCAAGGACCCAAGAATATTTGGGTACCAAAGCACACAACTTGAATTTGTTTTGTAGGTACCACAATCAAGGAATGGTGGAGAAGTTCCTTGATGAAAGCTTGTGAGGATAATCATTTAAGCATGATCTAGGAGAAAAAGATGAGGCAAGATGATTTAATTGTTTTGGTAATAATTCTTTCCATATTAATTTTGTTGAATGAATCATGATAAATGAATTTGCGAAAATATGCTTGTATGTTTACATGATTGAATTATCATTGTGTTTAACATTGAGTGTTTTATCGTGATGCAAGGTTATATATATATGATTATAGCTTATCAACTCATTATGATGGATTTGTTTGATGTTAATGTTTATGAAGTGTTTAAGCATGATAGTTAAGTGGTGTGTTTGATTTATTAACTTTTGAATGCTTATATGTTTAATTATTGTAAAATCCCAAGTCTGCACAAGCTGTAATGGATTGGTCATAACTCCTTCTAGAGAACTCCAAATCCAGCTCTGTAAAATTTATTGGAAAGCTAACTTAATTATCTTTCCAACGGTATATAGCTTGCATGTTAATTCTGTCTCAATCAATACAGTTTTTATTTCGAAGTTGACCTTTCTGCATTTTCTTAAGTTTTGAATGCTTATATGCTTCATGATTGTATGCTTGTTGGATGGATTATTTGTTTCAATTAATTATCTTTTGGATGTTTAAAATCATGAATCGTGCATTAAATTGGCTCTTGAGATATTTCGGGATCACAAAATGATCACGGAATTGATCGAAACAAGCCGGAAAGCAAGTAGAGTGCAGGTGGACAGCAACCAGGCGGCTAGCCGCTTGGAAAACTGTCCCAAACCCGAGAGCAAGCGGCTAGCCGCTCAAGCGGCTAGCCGCTTGGTCACTGGTTGGGAAATTTGTTTTGCTTCTTCTTCCTCTTTCGTGAGTTTTCTGCACATGCTTTCTTCTCTACTCAAAACCGTGAGCTACCCATCCATTTTCACCTCCATTTTCTTCATTTTTCATCCATTTTCATGCCCAAACCAACCATTCAAACTAATACTCATACATTTCATCTTCATTAAACACTTCTCCATCATGATTTCTTCACTTGTTCTTCATCATTCCATCCTCATTCCATTCCCGTATGAATAGTGCTCTCCATTTTCTTTCTCAAATTTCTTCATCTTTCACTCATTTTCTTGTTAAAATCAATCATCCAACTCATTATTCATCCATTACTCCTTTAATTTTCACTCTCAAAACTTGATTTCATCAACTCTCCACATAAAACCCAAAATCAAAAACCTAATTACCCGTTTCTCTCTCTACATTTTTAAGCTTCCTTTAGCTCATTTTTGATCCAATCTACATCATATATTAGCTTCATTCATCTCTAGGATCAATTTTCTTGGCTCAAACAAATCCATTTCACTCAATTTTTGTAAACCCGAAATTGCATATTTAAGCTCTTTTTAGTCCACTTTTGATCCAATCAACACCATCCATTATCTTAAATCATCTCTTGGATCAATATAATCGGTTTAAAATCATCCATTTCACTCATTATTTTACAAAACCGAATTTGTACATTTTGGGTATATGCACCTACATTTTCATATGCATAATTGTTTTAATTGTGGATTACGGATGATGGTTGTTTAATATTAAGATAATTTATATTTGGATGATATTTTCTGAATTCTTAGAATGACTATGACTCTTTGGATTAATTGCAAGCTTTATTTTTATATGCTTCTTGATTAATAATTGAGATGTTCTTTTTGGTATAAACATGGATTTATAGTACTTTTGATGACTGATGATTATATATGTGTAGCTTGATGAATTGATGGAGTTGTTGGTTTGTTATAATTGTTTAAGCTTATATGGAAGTGTTTTTAACCATGTTGTGTATTTGAGGATTTGAGCATTTTAAGGGGAGACTATGCCGAAATTTTTGCTCGCACAAAATTGGTAATATCTTTATCGAATTATTTTTTATGCTCTTGTTTCGATTGCATTTTCTCTATTCTTTTGAAAGGGGAGATAAATATGATATGTTTTTTGATAATATCATTTTGTTTAAATTTTTTAATTGGCCATATATTTAGGGGGAGCATACAATATGATTTTGGATAATATGCATTTTGAGCATTCTTTTGATGGCATGATGGTTCTTGATCATTTTATGATTAATTGGATGTTTGGTTATTATATGTTTCTTGTTTGACCATTGACATATTATCGATCTTAGCATGAATTTCTAGTAATTTTGATGATGAAGGGGGAGAAGTCATGTATTTTGAATATGAAGACATGTAATATGTATTTTTTGTATTTCAAGCATTTATGCATGTTTTTGAAATATTAAGGGGGAGCTTTCAAATTATATAAATCAAATATTCAGGGGGAGTTTTTGATTTATGTGTTTAATCATGTATGCCATGTATTAAGGGGAAGTTTAATATCAAAATACATGAGATGTTTGTCATCATCAAAAAGGGGGAGATTGTTAGCCTAAAGGGCTACACATAATGTAATTTTGATGATAACAAACATGTGTCTTAAGTAAAAATAATAAATATTGTATTTCACATTTACACTAGTTTTTGAAGGATAATATTTATGCAAGTGAATCAAGTGAAATCAAGATTGAAGACACTCAACGGACAACGGCGAAATCAAGAATAAAGCTTAGAGCTCAACGGACGAATTATTGCGAAAAATTCTTGTAAAACCGGTATGATTTAATTGATGCATGATTTAGCATTTGAGAAGCTCAAGAAATTAATTTAATTAAATAATTTTCATAAACTAAAAGTTTTTGTTTTTATAAAGAAAAGTATTTTGTGAATTTAAGTAATTTGGACTTAAATGCTAAGATTTGAAATCTTTGATTTTAATAAGTATTAAATTTCGGAGTTGGATGTTTTTACAAACATTTGAAATGTTTTGGGCCATACTATAATTTATGAATATTTTGGACTAAAGTGAAAGGTTTTGAGAACTTTGAAAAATATGGGTATTATGATTGAAAAGGACCTTTGTGTGAAACAATAAAATCTTTGGGCCGTATCATAATTTCAGAAAGTTTGGGAAAGACAACTATTTACACTAGTTTTCTGACGTTTTGGGCCATAATATAATTATAGAAAGTTTTGGGCCAAAGTGTAATTTCAGTGAACTAACCGCTTGAGCGCTGGAATTTGCCTATAACGGCTAGTTTTTGGGCTTTCACTATAAAAACTCAACTCAAACTTCATTTTAAGAACTAACACAAGCAAATATAAGATCATATAACATATATTGAGCTTCCATTTCGCAAATCATCATTTATTGAATCATTATTGAGCTATAATTTGTTATCCACTCTTAAAGAGAGTTTCATTGTTGTGATTTTCATTTCTCATCAAATTGTGAGTGTACAAATGTGGGAAACACTTGGGGAGAAGAGATTGGGGATATAATCTCTTATTGTAAAGGTCCATTGACACCTTGGAAGTCAATTGTAAACATTTGAAGCCTTGGGAGGGTTGGATAGTGAAATCCTCAAGCTGGGTGAGCTTGGAGGCGTGGACGTAGGCGGGGATAGCCGAACCACGTAAAAATCCTTGTGTTTGTTTCTCTTTTAATATTGTGCTTGAATGAATTTATTGTTTTGATTTGATTAAGGCAATAGATTAAATTGTTGTGCGTATTGTATTGCATAAATTTTTAATATCCCAATTCACCCCCCTCTTGGGTTGCATAACCTGCATTTCACCACCCCCCAAGGCTATAGCCCACCCGTTTTTGTGGCCTTTTTCCGCTGGACGAACATGGCGCCCCAGCCTTCGGGCGGTTATTTTTGGGTGCGGCTGTGCCCATGGCCTATTTTTGGCACACGGAGGCCGCTCGCAAAGTCTCGTCCCATTCCGTGTCCGGCGGACGAACTTGGCCAGCCCCACCCCACAAGGCTATAGCCCACCCGTTCTTGTGGCCTTTTTCCGCTGGACGAATTTGGCGCCCCGGCCTTCGGGCTGTTATTTTTGGGCATGGCTGTGCCCGCGGCCTATTTTTGGCACATGCATGCCGCTCGCAAAATCTCATCCCATTCCGTGTCCGGCGGACGAACTTGGCCAGCCCCACCCCCCAAGGCTATAGCCCACCCATTTTTGTTGCCTTTTTCTGCTGGACGACCTTGGCGCCCTGGCCTTCGGGCGGTTATTTTTCGGCGCAGCTGTTCCCATGGCCTATTTTTGGCACACGGAGGCTGCTCGTAAAGTCTAGTCCCATTCCCAGTCCGGCGGACGAATTTGGCCAACCCCATCCCCCAAGGCTATAGCCCACCCGTTTTTGTGGCCTTTTTCCGGTAGATGAACTTGGCACCCCGGCCTTCGGGCGGTTATTTTTGGGCGCGGCCATGGCCGTGGCCTATTTTTTCCACACGGAAGCCGCTCGTAAAGTCTCGCCCCATTCCGAGTCCGGCGGACGAAGACAGCCAGCACCACCCCCCAAGGCTAGAGCCCACCCGTTTTTGTGGCCTTTTTCCGCTGGACGAACATTGCGCCCCGGCATTCGGGCAGTTATTTTTAGGCACGGCTGTGCCCGTGGCTTATTTTTGGCACACGGAGGCCGCTCGCAAAGTCTCGTCCCATTCCGAGTCCGGCGGACGAACTTGGCCAGCCCCACCCCCCAAGGCTATAGCCCACCCGTTTTTGTGGCCTTTTTCCGCTGGACGAACTTTGCGCCCCGGCATTCGGGCAGTTATTTTTGGGCACGGCTGTGCCCGTGGCTTTTTTTTGGCACACGGAGGTTGCTCGCAAAGTCTCATCCCATTCCGAGTCCGGCGGACGAACTTGGCCAACCCCATCCCCCAAGGCTATAGCCCACCCGTTTTTGTGGCCTTTTTCCGCTGGACGAAATTGGCGCCCCGGCCTTCGGGCGGTTAATTTTGGGCGTGGCTGTGCCCATGCTGTATTTTTGGCACACAAAGGCCGCTCGCAAACTCTCGCCCCATTCCGAGTCCGGCGGTCGAACTTGGCCAGCCCACCCCCCAAGGCTATAGCCCACCCGTTTTTGTGGCCTTTTTCCGCTGGACGAAATTGGCGCCCCGGCCTTCGGGCGGTTAATTTTGGGCGTGGCTGTGCCCATGCTGTATTTTTGGCACACAAAGGCCGCTCGCAAACTCTCGCCCCATTCCGAGTCCGGCGGTCGAACTTGGCCAGCCCACCCCCCAAGGCTATAGCCCACCCGTTTTTGTTGCCTTTTTCCGCTGGACGAACATGGCGCCCCGGCCTTTGGGCTGTTGTTTTAGGTCGCGGCTGTGTCCGCGGCCTATTTTTGGCAGACGGAGGCCGCTCGCAAAGTCTTGCCCCATTCCGAGTCCGGCGGACGAACTTGGCCAGCCCAGCCCCCAAGGCTATAGCCCACCCATTTTTATGGCCTTTTTCCGCTGGACGAACTTTATGCCCCGGCCTTCGGGCGGTTAATTTTGGGCGTGGCTGTGCCCACGCCGTATTTTTGGCACACGGAGGCCGCTCGCAAACTCTCGCCCCATTCCGAGTCCGGCGGACGAACTTGGCCAGCCCACCCCCCAAGGCTATAGCCCACCCGTTTTTGTGGCCTTTTTCCGGTGGACGAACTAGGCGCCCCGGCCTTCGGGCGGTTAATTTTGGGCGTGGCTGTGCCCATGCCGTATTTTTGGCACACAAAGGCCGCTCGCAAACTCTCGCCCCATTCCGAGTCCGGCGGTCGAACTTGGCCAGCCCACCCCCCAAGGCTATAGCCCACCCGTTTTTGTTGCCTTTTTCCGCTGGACGAACATGGCGCCCCGGCCTTTGGGCTGTTGTTTTAGGTCACGGCTGTGTCCGCGGCCTATTTTTGGCAGACGGAGGCCGCTCGCAAAGTCTTGCCCCATTCCGAGTCCGGCGGACGAACTTGGCCAGCCCAGCCCCCAAGGCTATAGCCCACCCATTTTTATGGCCTTTTTCCGCTGGACGAACTTTATGCCCCGGCCTTCGGGCGGCTAATTTTGGGCGTGGCTGTGCCCACGCCGTATTTTTGGCACACGGAGGCCGCTCGTAAACTCTCGCCCCATTCCGAGTCCGGCGGACGAACTTGGCCAGCCCACCCCCCAAGGCTATAGCCCACCCGTTTTTGTGGCCTTTTTCCGGTGGATGAACTTGGCGCCCCGGCCTTCGGGCGGTTAATTTTGGGCGTGGCTGTGCCCATGCCGTATTTTTGGCACACAAAGGCCGTTCGCAAACTCTCGCCCCATTCCGAGTCCGGCGGTCGAACTTGGCCAGCCCACCCCCCAAGGCTATAGCCCACCCGTTTTTGTTGCCTTTTTCCGCTGGACGAACATGGCGCCCCGGCCTTCGGGCTGTTGTTTTTGGTCGCGGCTGTGTCCGCGGCCTATTTTTGGCAGACGGAGGCCGCTCGCAAAGTCTTGCCCCATTCCGAGTCCGGCGGACGAACTTGGCCAGCCCAGCCCCCAAGGCTATAGCCCACCCATTTTTATGGCCTTTTTCCGCTGGACGAACTTTGCGCCCCGGCCTTCGGGCGGTTAATTTTGGGCGTGGCTGTGCCCTCGCCGTATTTTTGGCACACGGAGGCCGCTCGCAAACTCTCGCCCCATTCCGAGTCCGGCGGACGAACTTGGCCAGCCCACCCCCCAAGGCTATAGCCCACCCGTTTTTGTGGCCTTTATCCGGTGGACGAACTTGGCGCCCCGGCCTTCGGAAGGTTAATTTTGGGCGTGGCTGTGCCCACGCCGTATTTTTGGCACACAAAGGCCGCTCGCAAACTCTCGCCCCATTCCGAGTCCGGCGGTCGAACTTGGCCAGCCCACCCCCCAAGGCTATAACCCACCCGTTTTTGTTTGCTTTTTCCGCTGGATTAACATGGCGCCCCGGCCTTCGGGCTGTTGTTTTTGGTCGCGGCTGTGTCCGCGGCCTATTTTTGGCAGACGGAGGCCGCTCGCAAAGTCTCGCCCCATTCCGAGTCCGGCGGACGAACTTGGCCAGCCCACCCCCCAAGGCTATAGCCCACCCATTTTTACGGCCTTTTTCCGCTGGACGAACTTTGCGCCCCGGCCTTCGGGCTGTTATTTTTTGGCGCGGTTGTGCCCGTGACCTATTTTTGGTACACGGAAGCCGCTCGTAAAGTCTCGCCCCATTCCGTGTCCGGCGGACGAACTTGGCTTGTAACCACCCCCAAGGCTATAGCCCACCCGTTTTGTGGCCTTTTTCCGCTGGACGAACTTTGGCGCCCCGGCCTTCGGGCGGTTATTTTCGGGCGCGACTGTGCGCGCGGCCTATTTTTGGCACACGGAGGCCGATGGCAAAGTCTGGTCCCATTACGAGTCTGGCGGACGAACTTGGCCAGCCCCACCCCCCAAGGCTATAGCCCACCCGTTTTTGTGGCCTTTTTTCGCTGGACGAACATGGCGCCCCGGCCTTCGGGCGGTTATTTTTGGGCGCGGCTGTGCCCCGGCCTATTTTTGTCAAACGGAGGCCAATCGCAAAGTCTCGCCCCATTCCGAGTCCGGCGGACGAACTTGGCCATCCACAACGCCCAAGGCTATAGCCGACCCGTTTTTGTGGCCTTTTTCCGCTGGACGAACTTGGCGCCCCGGCCTTCGGACAGTTATTTTTGGGTGCGGCAGTGCCCGCGGCCTATTTTTCACACACGGAGGCCGCTCGCAAAGTCACGCCCCATTCCGAGTCCGGCGGTCGAACTTGGCCAGCCCCACCCCCCAAGGCTATAGCCCACCCGTTTTTGTGGCCCTTTTCCGCTGGACGAACTTGGCACCCCAGCCTTCGGGTGGTTATATTTCTTCGCGGCTGTGCCCACGGCCTATTTTTGACACACGGAGGCCGCTCGTAAAGTCTCGGCCTATTCCGAGTCCGGCAGACGAACTTGGCCAGCCCCACCCCCCAAGGCTATAGCCCACACGTTTTTGTGCCCTTTTTCCGCTGGACGAACTTGGCGCCCCGGACTTCTGACAGTTATTTTTTGGGTGAGGCTGTGCCCGCGGCCTATTTTTGTCACACGGAGGCCGCTCGCAAAGTCTCGCCCCATTTCGAGTCCAACGGACGAACTTGGCCAGCCCAACCCCCCAAGGCTATAGCCCACCCGTTTTTATGGCCTTTTTCCGCTGGACGAACATGGCTCCCCAGCCTTCGGGCGGTTATTTTTGGGCGCGGCTGTGCCCGCGCCCTATTTTTGGCACATGGAGGCCGCTCGCAAAGTCTCATCCCATTCCGAGTCCGGCGGACGAACTTGTCCACCCCCACTCCTAAGGCTATAGCCCACCCGTTTTTATGGCCTTTTTCCGCTGGATAAACTTCGCGCCCCGGCCTTCCGGCGGTTATTTTTGGGCGCGGCTGTGCCCGCGGCCTATTTTTGGCACACGGAGGCTGCTCGCAAAGTCTCGCCCCATTCCGACTCCGGCGGACGAACTTCGCCAGCCCCAACCCCAGAGCCTATAGCCCACCCGTTTTTGTGGCCTTTTTCCGCTGGACGGACTTGGCGCCCCGGACTTCGGTGGTTACTTTTTGGCGCGGCTGTGCCCGCGGCCTATTTTTCGCACACGGAGGCCACTCGCAACGTCTCATCCCATTCCGAGTCCGGCGGACGAACTTCGCCAGCCCCACCCCCCAAGTAGCCCACCCGTTTTTGTGGCCTTTTTCCGCTGGACGAACTTGGCGCCCCGGCCTTCGGGCGGTTATTTTTGGGCGCGGCTGTGCCCGTGGCCTATTTTTGGCACACGGAGGCCGCTCGTAAAGTCTAGCCCCATTCCGAGTCCGGCGGACGAACTTGGCCAGCCCCACCCCCCAAGGCTATAGCCCACCCGTTTTTGTGGCCTTTTTCCGCTGGACAGACTTGGCGCCCCGGCCATCGGGGGGTTATTTATCTCCGCGGCTGTGCCCGCGGCCTATTTTTGGCACACGGAGGCCGCTCGCAAAGTCTCCCCCAATTCCGAGTCTGGTGGACGAACTTGGCTCCCCGGCCTTCGGGCGGTTATTTTTGGGCGCGGCTGTGCCCGCGGCCTATATTTGGCACACGGAGGCAGCTCGCAAAGTATCGCCCCATTCCGAGTCCGGTGGACGAACTTGGCCAGCCCGAACCCCCGAGGCTATACCCCACCCGTTTTTGTGGCCTTTTTCCGCTGGACAGACTTGGCGCCCCGGCCTTCGGGGGGTTATTTCTCGCCGCGGCTGTGCCGGCGGCCTATTTATGGCACACGGAGGCCACTCGCCAAGTCTCGCCCTATTCCGAGTCCGGCGGACGAACTTGGCCAGCCCCACCCCCCAAGCAATAGCCCACCTGTTTTTGTGCCCTTTTTCCACTGGACGAACTTGGCGCCCCGGCCTTCGGGCGGTTATTTTTGGGCGCGGCTGTGCCCGCGGCCTATTTTTCACACACGGAGGCCACTCGCAAAGTCTCGTCCCATTCCGAGTCCGGCGGACGAACTTGGCCAGCCCCACCCCCCAAGGCTATAGCCCACCCGTTTTTGTGGCCTTTTTCCGCTGGACAGACTTGGCGCCCCGGCCATCGGGGGGTTATTTATCTCCGCGGCTGTGCCCGCGGCCTATTTTTGGCACACGGAGGCCGCTCGCAAAGTCTCCCCCAATTCCGAGTCTGGCGGACGAACTTGGCCAGCCCCACCCCCAAGGCTATAGCCCACCCGTTTTTTTGGCCTTTTTCCGCTGGACGAACTTGGCGCCCCGGCCTTCGGTCGGTTATTTTTGGGCACGGCTGTGCCGGCGGCCTATTTTTGGCACACGGATGCCGCTCGCAAAGTCTCGTCCCATTCCGAGTCCGGCGGACGAACTTGGCCAGCCCCACCCCCCAAGGCTATAGCCCACCCGATTTTTTGGCCTTTTTCCGCTATACGAACTTGGCGCCCCGGCCTTCGGGGGGTTATTTTTGGGCGCGATTGTGCCCTCGGCTTATTTTTTGTACACGGAGACTGCTCTTAAAGTCTCGTCCCATTCCGAGTCCGGCGGACGAGCTTGGCCCGCCCCACCCCGCAAAGCTATAGCCCACCCGGTTTTGTGGCCGTTTTCCCCGGGACGAACTTGGCGCCCCGGCGTTCGGGCTGTTATTTTTGGGCGCGGCTGTGTCCACGGCCTATTTTTGGCACACGGAGGCCACTCGCCATGTCTCGCCCCATTCCGAGTCCGGCGGACGAACTTGGCCATCCCCACCCCCCGAGGCTATAGCCCACCCGTTTTTGTGGCCTTTTTCCGCTGGACGGACTTGGCGCCCCGGCCTTCGGGGGGTTATTTTTCGGCGCGGCTGTGCCCGCGGCCTAGTTTTAGCACACGTAGGCCGCTCGCAAAGTCTCCCCCCATTCCGAGCCCGGCGGACGAACTTGGCCAGCCCCACCCCACAAGGCTATAGCCCACCCGTTTTTGTGGCCTTTTTTCGCTGGACGAACTTGGCGCCCCGGCCTTCGGGATGTTATTTTTCGGCGCGGCTGTGCCCACGGCCTATTTTTGGCACACGGAGGCCGCTCGCAAAGTCTCTCTCCATTCCAAGTCTGGCGGATGAACTTGGCCAGCCCCATCCCCAAGGCTATAGCCCACCCATTTTTTTGGCCTTTTTCCGCTGGACGAACTCGGCGCCCCGGCCTTTGTGCGGTTATTTTTGGGCACGGCTGTGCTGGCGGCCTATTTTTGGCACACGGAGGCCGCTCGCAATGTCTCGTCCCATTCCGAGTCCGGCGGACGAACTTGACCCGCCCCACCCCCCAAGGCTATAGCCCACCCGATTTTTTGGCCTTTTTCCGCTAGACGAACTTGGCGCCCCGGCCTTCGGGGGGTTATTTTTGGGCGCGGCTGTTCCCGCGGCTTATTTTTGGCACAGGGAGGCTGCCCGCAAAGTTTCGACCCATTCCGAGTCCGGCGGACGAGCTTGGCCCACCCCACCCCGCAAAGCTATAGGCCACCCGTTTTTGTGGCCTTTTTCTGCTGGACGAACTTGGCGCCCCGGCGTTCGTGCTCTTATTTTTGTGTGCGGCTGTGCCCGCAGCCTATTTTTGGCACACGGAGGCCGCTCGCAAAGTCTCGCCCCATTCCGAGTCCGGCGGACGAACTTGGCCAGCACCACCCCCCGAGGCTATAGCCCACCCGTTTTTGTGGCCTTTTTCCGCTGGACGGACTTGGCGCCCCGGCCTTCGGGCGGTTATTTTTGGGCGCGGCTGTGTCCGTGGCCTATTTTGGGCACACGGAGGCCGCTCGCAAAGTCTCGTCCCATTCTGAGTCCGGCGGACGAACTTGGCCTGCCCCACCCCCCAAGGCTATAGCCCACCCGATTTTTTGGCCTTTTTCCGCTATACGAACTTGGCGCCCCGGCCTTCGGGGGGTTATTTTTGGGCGCGACTGTGCCCGCGGCTTATTTTTTGTACACGGAGGCTGCTCTTAAAGTCTCGTCCCATTCCGAGTCCGGCGGACGAGCTTCGCCCGCCCCACCCCGCAAAGCTATAGCCCACCCGTTTTTGTGGCCTTTTTCCCCTGGACGAACTTGGCGCCCCGGCGTTCGGGCTGTTATTTTTGGGCGCGGCTGTGTCCACGGCCTGTTTTTGGCACACGGAGGCCACTCGCCAAGTCTCGCCGCATTCCGAGTCCGGCGGACGAACTTGGCCATCCCCACCCCCCGAGGCTATAGCCCACCCGTTTTTGTGGCCTTTTTCCGCTGGACGGACTTGGCGCCCCGGCCTTCGGGGGGTTATTTTTCGGCGCGGCTGTGCCCGCGGCCTAGTTTTGGCACACGGAGGCCGCTCGTAAAGTCTCCCCCCATTCCGAGCCCGGCGGACGAACTTGGCCAGCCCCACCCCCCAAGGCTATAGCCCACCCGTTTTTGTGGCCTTTTTCCGCTGGACGAACTTGGCGCCCCGGCATTCGGGCGGTTATTTTTGGGCACGGCTGAGCCCGTGGTTATTTTTGGCACATGGAGGCCGCTCGCAAAGTCTCGACCCATTCCGAGTCCGGCGGATGAACTTGGCCAGCGCCACCCCCCAAGGCTATAGCCCACCCGTTTTTGTGTCCTTTTTCCGCTGGACGAACTTGGCGACCCGGCCTTCGGGAGGTTATTTTTGGGCCCGACGGTGCCCACGGCCTATTATTGGCACACGGAGGCTGCTCGCAAAGTCTCGTCCCATTCCGTGTTCGGCGAACGAATTTGGCCAACCCCATCCCCCAAGGCTATAGCCCACCCGTTTTTGTGGCCTTTTTCCGCTGGATGAACTTGGCGCCCCGGCCTTCGGGCGGTTATTTTTGGGCGTGGCTGTGCCCGCGGCCTATTTTTGGCACACGGTGGTCGCTCGCAAAGTCTCGCCCCATTCCGAGCCCGGCGGACGAACTTGGCCAGCCCCACCCCCCAAGGCTATAGCCCACCCGTTTTTGTGGCCTTTTTCCGCTGGTCGTACTTTGCGCCCCGGCATTCGGTCGGTTATTTTTTGGGCGCGGCTGTGCCCACGGCATATTTTTGTCACACGGAGGCTGCTCGCAAAGTCTCGCCGCATTCCGAGTCCGGCAGACGAACTTGGGCAGCCACACCCCCCAAGGCTATAGCCCACCCGTTTTTGTGGCCTTTTTCCGCTGGATGAACTTGGCGCCCCGGCATTCGGGCAGTTATTTTTAGGCACGGCTGTGCCCGCGGCCTATTTTTCGCACACGGTGGCCGCTCGCAAAGTCTCGCCCAATTCTGAGTCCCGCGGACGAACTTGGCCAGCCCCACCCCCCAAGCCTATAGCCCACCCGTTTTTGTGGCCTTTTTCCGCTGGACGAACTTGGCGCCCCAGCATTCGGGTGGTTATTTTTGGGCACGGCTGAGCCGGTGGTTATTTTTGGCACACGGAGGCCACTCGCAAAGTCTCGACCCATTCCGAGTCCGGCGGACGAACTTGGCCAGCGCCACCCCCCAAGGCTATAGCCCACCCGTTTTTGTGTCCTTTTTCCGGTGGACGAACTAGGCGCCCCGGCCTTCGGGAGGTTATTTTTGGGCCCTGCTGTTCCCACGGCCTATTATTGGCACACGGAGGCTGCTCGCAAAGTCTCGTCCCATTCCGAGTCCGCGACGAATTTGGCCAACCCCATCCCCCAAGGCTATAGCCCACCCGTTTTTGTGGCCTTTTTCCGCTGGATGAACTTGGCGCCCCGGCCTTCGGGCGGTTATTTTTGGGCGTGGCTGTGTCCACGCCGTATTTTTGGCACACGGAGGCAGTTCGCAAAGTCTCGCCCCATTCCGAGTCCGGCGGATGAACTAGGCCAGCCCACCCCCCAAGGCTATAGCCCACCCCCCAAGGCTATAGCGCACCCGTTATTGTGGCCTTTTTCCGCTGGACGAACTTGGCGCCCCGGCCTTCGGGCGGTTATTTTTGGGTGCGGCTGTGCCCGCGGCCTATTTTTGGCACACGGTGGCTGCTCGCAAAGTCTCGCCGCATTCCGAGTCCGGCAGACGAACTTGGGCAGGCACACCCCCCAAGGCTATATCCCACCCGTTTTTGTGGCCTTTTTCCGCTGGATGAACTTGGCGCCCCGGCATTTGGGCAGTTATTTTTAGGCACGGCTGTGTCCACGGCCTATTTTTGGTACATGGAGGCCACTCGCAAGTCTCGCCCCATTCCGAGTCCGGCGGACGAACTTGGCCAGCCCCACCCCCCGAGGCTATAGCCCACCCGTTTTTGTGGCCTTCTTCCGCTGGACGGACTTGGCGCCCCGGCCTTTGGGCTGTTATTTTTGGGCGCGGCTATGACCGCGGCCTATTTTTGGCACACGGAGGCCACTCGCAAAGTCTCGTCCCATGCCGAGTCCGGCGGACGAACTTGGCCTGCACCACCCCCCAAGGCTATAGCCCACCCGTTTTTGTTCCCTTTTTCCGTTGGACGAACTTGGCGCCCCGTCCTTTGGGCAGTTATTTTTGGGCACGGCGGTGTCCACGGCCTATTTTTGGCACACGGAGGCTGCTCGCAAAGTCTCGGCCCATTCCGAGTCCGGCGGACGAACTTCGCCAGCCCCAACCCGGAAGCTATAGCACACCCGTTTTGTGGCCTTTTTCCGCTGGACGGACTTGGCACCCGGCCTTCGGGGGGTTATTTTGGGAAGCGGCTGTGCCCACGGCCTAGTTTTGGCACACGGAGGCCGATCACAAAGTCTCCCCATTCCGAGCCAGTAGACAGAACTTGGCCAGCCCCACCCCCCAAGGCTATAGCCCACCCGTTTTTTTGGCCTTTTTCCGCAGGGCGAACTTAGTGCCCCGGCCTTTGGGCGGTTATTTTTGGGCACGGCTGTGCCCGCGGCCTAGTTTCGGCACACGGAGACCGCTCCCAAAGTCTCACCCCATTCCGAGCCCGGCGGACGAACTTGGCCAGCCCCACCCCCCAAGGCTATAGCCCACCCGTTTTTTTGGCCTTTTCCCGCTAGACGAACTTGGGGCCCCGGTCTTTGGGCGGTTATTTTTGGGCACGGCTGTGCCGGCGGCATATTTTTGGCATACGGATGCCGCTCGCAAAGTCTCGTCCCATTCCAAGTCCGGCGGACGAACTTGGCCAACCCTACCCCCCGAGGATATAGCCCACCGGTTTTTGTGGACTTTTTCCGCTGGACGGACTTGGCGCCCCGGCCTTCGGGCGGTTATTTTTCGGCACGGCTGTACCCGCGGTCTATTTTTGGCACACGGAGGCCGCTCAAAAAGTCTCGTCCCATTCCGAGTCCGGCGGACGAACTTGGCCAGCCCCAACCCCCGAAGCTATAGCCCACTTTGCGTTTTTGGCCTTTTTCCGCTGGACGTACTTGGCCCCCCGGCCTTCGCGGGGTTATTTTCGGGCGCGGCTGGGCCCGCAGCTTATTTACAGCACACGGAGCCTGCTCGTAAAGTCTCGCCCAATTCTGAGTCCGGCGGACGAACTTGGCCAGCCCCACTCCCCGAGGCTATAGCCCACCCGTTTTTGTGGCCTTTTTGCGCTGCACGGACTTGGCGCCCCGGCCTTCGGTCGGTTATTTTTGGGCGCGGCAGTGCCCGCGGTCTATATTTGGCACACAGAGGCCGCTCGCAAAGTCTAGTCCCATTCCTAGTCAGGCGGACGAACTTGGCCAGCCCCACCCCCCAAGGCTATGGCCCACCCGTTTTTGTGGCCTTTTTCCGCTGGACGAACTTGGCGCCCCGCCCTTCGGGCGGTTATTTTTGGGCGCGGCTGTGTCAGCGGCCTATTTTTGGCACACAGAGACCACTCGCAAAGTCTCGCACCATTCCGAGTCCGACGGACGAACAGCCATCCCCACTACCCGCGGCTATTGACCACCCGCCTTTGTGGCCTTATGCCGCTGGACGTCCCTGGCGCCCCGGCCTTCTGGCTGTTATTTTTGGGCGCGGCTGTGTCAGCGGCTTATTTTTGGCACACAGAGGCCACTCGCAAAGTCTCGCACCATTCCGAGTCCGGCGGACGAACTTGGCCAGCCCCACCCCCCAAGGCTATAGCCCACCCGTTTTTGTGGCCTTTTTCCGCTGGACGGACTTGGCGTCCCGGCCTTCGGGGTGTTAATTTTTGGCGCGGCTGTGCCCGCGGCCTAGTTTTGGCTCACGGAGGCCGCTCGCAATGTCTCCCCCCATTCCGAGCCCGGCAGACGAACTTGGCCAGCCCCACCCCCCAAGGCTATAGCCCACCCGTTTTTTTGGCCTTTTTCCGCAGGGCGAACTTAGTGCCCCGGCCTTTGGGCGGTTATTTTTGGGCACGGCTGTGCCCGCGGCCTAGTTTCGGCACACGGAGGCCGCTCCCAAAGTCTCCCCCCATTCCGTGCCCGGCGGACGAACTTGGCCAGCCCCACCCCCCAAGGCTATAGCCCACCCGTTTTTTTGGCCTTTTTCCGCTAGACGGACTTGGCGCCCCGGCCTTCGGGCGGTTATTTTTCGGCACGGCTGTACCCGCGGTCTATTTTTGGCACACGGAGGCCGCTCAAAAAGTCTCGTCCCATTCCGAGTCCGGCGGACGAACTTGGCCAGCCCCAACCCCAGAAGCTATAGCACAACCGTTTTTGTGGCCTTTTTCCGCTGGACGGACTTGGCGCCCCGGCCTTCGGGTGGTTATTTTTGGGAGCGGCTGTGCTCGCGGCCTAGTTTTGGTACACGGAGGCCGCTCGCAAAGTCTGCCCCCATTCTGAGCCCGGCGGACGAACTTGGCCAGCCCCACCCCGCAAGGCTATAGCCCACCCGTTTTTTTGGCCTTTTTCCGCTAGACGAACTTGGCGCCCCGGCCTTCGCGGGGTTCTTTATGGGTGCGGCTGAGCCCGTGGCTTATTTGTGGCACACGGAGCCTGCTTGCAAAGTCTCGCCCAATTCCGAGTCCGGCGGACGAGCTTGCCCAGCCCCACCCCGCAAGGCTATAGCCCACCCGTTTTTGTGGCCTTTTTCCGCTGGACGAACTTGGCGCCCTGGACTTCGGGCTGTTATTTTTGGGCGCGGCTGTGTCCATGGCCTAGTTTTGGCACACGGAGGCCGCTCGCCAAGTCTCGTCCCATTCCAAGTCCGGCGGACGAACTTGGCCAGCCCCACCCCCCGAGGATATAGCCCACCCGTTTTTGTGGACATTTTCCGCTGGACGGACTTGGCGCCCCGGCCTTCGAGCGGTTATTTTTCGGCGCGGCTGTACCCGCGGCCTATTTTTGGCACACGGAGGCCGTTCGTAAAGTCTCGTCCCATTCCGAGTCCGGCGGACGAACTTGGCCAGCCCCACCCCCCAAGGCTATAGCCCACACGTTTTTGTGGCTTTTTTCCTCTGGATGACTTGGCGCCCCGGCCTTCGGGCGGTTATTTTTGGGTATGGCTGTGTCTGCGGTCTATTTTTGTCACACGGGGGCTACTCACAACGTCTCGTCCCATTCTGAGTCCGGCGGAGGAACTTGGCCAGCCCCACCCACCAAGGCTATAGCCCACCCTTTTTTGTGGCCTTTTTCCGCTGGACGAGCATGGCGGCCCAGCCTTCGGGCGGTCATTTTCGGGCGCGGCCATGCCCGCGGCCTATTTTTGGTACACGGAGGCTGCTCGGAAAGTCTCGCCGTATTCCGAGTCCGGCGGACGAACTTGGCCAGCCCCATCCCCCAAGGCTATAGACCACCCGTTTTTGTGGCCTTTTTCCGCTGGACGAACTTGGCGCCCCGGCCTTCGGGAGGTTATTTTTGGGCGCGGTAGTGCCCGCGGCCTATTTTTGGCACACGGAGACCGCTCGCAAAGTCTCCCCCTATTCCGAGTCTGGCGGACGAACTTGGCCAGCCCCACCCCCAAGGCTATAGCCCACCCGTTTTTTTGGCCTTTTTCCGCTGGACGAACTCAGCGCCCCGGCCTTTGGGCGGTTATTTTTGGGCACGGCTGTGCTGGCAGCCTATTTTTGGCACACGGAGGCCGCTCACAAAGTCTCATCCCATTCCGAGTCCGGCAGACGAACTTGGCCAGCCCCACCCCCCAACGCTATAGCCCACCCGATTTTTTAGCCTTTTTCCGCAAGACGAACTTGGCGCCCCAGCCTTCGGGGGGTATTTTTGGGCGCGGCTGTGCCCGCGGCTTATTTTTGGCACACGGAGGCTGCTTGCAAAGTCTTACCCCATTCCGAGTCCGGCGGACGAGCTTGGCCCGCCCCACCCCGCAAAGCTATAGCCCGCCTGTTTTTGTGGCCGTTTTCCGCTGGACGAACTTGGCGCCCCGGCGTTCGTGCTGTTATTTTTGGGCGCGGCTGTGTCCACGGCCTATTTTTTGCTCACGGAGGCCACTCGCCAAGTCTCGCCCCATTCCGAGTCCGGCGGACAAACTTGGCCAACCCCACCCCCCGAGGCTATAGCCCACCCATTTTTGTGGCCTTTTTCCGCTGCTCGGACTTGGCGCCCCGGCCTTCGGGCGGTTATTTTTGGGCGCGGCTGTGACCGCGGCCTATTTTTGGCACACGGAGGCCGTTCGCAAAGTCTCGTCCCATTCTGAGTCCGGCAGACGAACTTGGCCTGCCCACCCCCCAAGGCTATAGCCCACCCGTTTTTGTGCCCTTTTTCCACTGGACGAACTAGGCGCCCCGGCCTTCAGGCGGTTAGTTTTGGGAACGGCGGAGCCCACGGCCTATTTTTGGCACACGGAGGCTGCTCGCAAACTCTCCCCCCATTCCGAGCCCGGCGGACGAACTTGGCAAGCCCCACCCCCCAAGGCTATAGCCCACCCTTTTTTTTGGCCTTTTTCCGCTGGACGAACTTGGCCCCCCGGCCTTCGCGGGGTTATTTTTGGGCGCGGCTGGGCCCGTAGCTTATTTATGGCACACGGAGCCTGCTCGCAAAGTCTCGTGGTTCCGAGTCCGGCGGACGAACTTGGCCAGCCCCACTCCCCGAGGCTATAGCCCACCCGTTTTTGTGGCCTTTTTGCGCTGCACGGACTTGGCGCCCCGGCCTTCGGTCGGTTATTTTTGGGCGCGGCAGTGCCCGCGGTCTATATTTGGCACACAGAGGCCGCTCGCAAAGTCTAGTCCCATTCCTAGTCAGGCGGACGAACTTGGCCAGCCCAACCCCCCAAGGCAGTGGGCGACCCGTTTTTGTGGGCTTTTTCAGCTGGACTACCTTGGCGCCCAGCCCTTAGGGCGGTTATTTTTGGGCGCGGCTGTGTCAGCGGCTTATTTTTGGCACACAGAGGCCACTCGCAAAGTCTCGTACCATTCCGAGTCCAGGCGGGACGAACTTGGCCATCCCACCTTTGGGGCTATTGCCCACCCGTTTTTGTGGCCTTATTCCGCTGGACGAACTTGGCACCACGGCCTTCGGGCAGTTATTTTTGGGCGCGGCTGTGCCCGTGGCCTATTTTGGGCACACGGAGGCCGCTCGCATTGTCTCAGCCATTCTGCGTCCGGTGGACGAACTTGGCCAGCCCCACCCCCCAAGGCTATAGCCCACCCGTTTTTGTGGCCTTTTTCCGCTGGACGAACTAGGCACCCCGGCCTTCGGGCGGTTATTCTTGGGCGTGGCTGTACCCGCAGCCTATTTTTGGCACACGGATGCCGCTAACAAAGTCTCGCCCCATTCCGAGTCCGAAGGACGAACTTGGCCAGCCCCACCGCCCAAGGCTATAGCCCACACGTTTTTGTGCCCTTTTTCCGCTGGACGAACTTGGCGCCCCGGCCTTCGGGCGGTTATTTTTGTGTGCGGCTGTGTCCGTGGCCTATTTTTGGCACACATAGTCCGGCGGACGAACATGGCCAGCCCCACTCCCCAAGGCTATAGCCCACCCGTTTTTGTGGCCTTTTTCCGCTGGACGAACTTGGCGCCCCGGCCTTCGTGCGGTTATTTTTGGGCGCGGCTGTTCCCGCATCCAATTTTTTGCAAATGAAGGCCGCTCGCAAAATCTCACCCCATTCCGAGTCCGGCGGATGAACTTGGCCAGCCCCACCGCCCAAGGCTATAGCCCACCCGTTTTTGTGGCCTTTTTCCGCCGGACGAACTTGGCGCCCCGGTCTTCGGGCGGTTATTTTTGGTCGCGGCTGTGCCCGCAGCCTATTTTTCGCACATGGAGGCTGCTCGCAAAGTCTCACCTCATTCCGAGTCTGGCGGACGAACTTGGCCAGCCCCACCCCCCAAGGCTATAGCCCACCCGTTTTTGTGGCCTTTTTCCGCTGGACGAACTAGGCGCCCCGGTCTTCGGGCGGTTATTCTTGGGCGCGGTTGTCTCCGCGGCCTATTTTTGGCACACGGATGCCGCTAACAAAGTCTCGGCCCATTCCGAGTCAGGCGGACGAACTTTGCCAGCCCCACCCCCCAACGCTATAGCCCACCCGTTTTTGTGGCCTTTTTCCGCCGGACGAACTTGGCGCCCCGGCCTTCGGGCGGTTATTTTTGGTCGCGGCTGTGCCCGCAGCCTAGTTTTCGCACATGGAGGCCGCTCGCATAGTCTCACCCCATTCCGAGTCCGGCGGACGAACTTGGCCAGCCCCACCCCCCAAGGCTATAGCCCACCCATTTTTGTGGCCTTTTTCCGCTGGACGAACTAGGCGCCCGGACCTTCGTTGAAATACAAGTAAGCAACCCAAGAGGGGGGGTGAATTGGGATTCTAAAAAATTATTCAATATTAAAGAAAATTTTAATGCAATTTTAACACAAATTCAAAGCAATAATAATTAAGATGATCACAATATAAAAGATAAGGAAGAGAGATTCAAACACAAGATTTTTACGTGGTTCGGCCAACCTCGCCTACGTCCACGCCTCCAAGCTTTCCGTGCTTGAGGATTCCACTAAGCAAGCCTCCAAGGCTTCAAATGCTTACACTTGACTTCCAAGGTGTCAATGGACCTTTACAACAAGAGATTATCCCCAATCTCTTAACCCAAGTGTATCCCAACACTTACAATCACTCTAAGTAAAAGATTACAAATTGTTTTTCTCTCACACAATAATTAAGATTACAAATCAATGCCCAATGTGTGAATAGATGAAGAGAGAATGTGTTTAAAGCTCTATGAAGATTGTGTTCTCGAGATATAAGCTCAATGGTAGTGTTGTGATCAACTTTTTTTGGATTTGAATGAGCTTATTTATAGTTGCAGCTGAAAACTAGCCGTTATAGACTATGCGCTGACACTTGTCGGATCGCCGTTATCTAGATATAGTGGAGCCGTTTGACTGGTCGGTATGGCCGGTGGGCTGTATTTTCAAATTATCGGATCGCCGGTATCTAGATGGCGGATCGCCGTTTGTGTCCAGAGGCTACACTTCATACGGGTAATATCGGCGAGCCATTTATCACAATTGTCGGATCACGTTTTTGTCAGGAGAGGCTACTTTGGATGATATCGGTGAGCCGTTTATCGATCTTGTCGGTTCGACGTTTATGTCTAGAGATTGCCCTTCACTTCTGGTTGATATCGGCGAGCCGTTTATTAACATATCGGTTCGCCGTTTAACTCCAGAGGCTACTGGTTAACATCGGCGAGCCGTTTATCACACATGTCGGTGTGCCGTTTACGTCCAGAGGCTAATCTCCATTTCTGCTTGAAATCGGCGAGCCGTTTATTACAAATGTCGGATCGCCGTTTTCCTCAAAAACTGCTGCAGTGAGCTATTTTGCAAGATGACTGTTTTGTCTCCAAATCTTTATAAAAATACTTTATGAAACTTGTCAAAATAGATGAAAATTATGTTGAGCTTTTAAAACGATTAATCAATCTTAATTATGTTTGTTATCATCAAAATCAATAAAGAATAATTTATGTAAACATTTGGGTGGTTATTCTTGGGCGCGACTGCACCCGCGACCTATTTTTGGCACACGGATGCCGTTAACAAAGTCTCGGCCCATTCCGAGTCCGAAGGACGAACTTGGCCAGCCCCACCGCCCAAGGCTATAGCCCACACGTTTTTGTGCCCTTTTTCCGCTGGATGAACTTGGCGCCCCGGCCTTCGGGCGGTTATTTTTGGGTGCGGCTGTGTCCGCGGCCTATTTTTGGCACACGGAGTCCGGCGGGTGAACTTGGCCAGCCCCACCCCCCAAGGCTATAGCCCACCCGTTTTTGTGGCCTTTTTCCGCTGGACGAACTAGGCGCCCCGGTCTTCGGGTGGTTATTCTTGGGCGTGGCTGTCTCCACGGCCTATTTTTCGCACACGGATGCCGCTAACACAGTCTCGGCCCATTCGAGTCAGGCGGACGAACTTTGCCAGCCCCACCCCCCAACGCTATAGCCCACCCGTTTTTGTGGCCTTTTTCCGCTGGACGAACTTGGCGGCCCGGCCTTCGGGCTGTTATTTTTGGGCGCGGCTGTGCCCGCGTACTATTTTTGGCACACGGTGGCCGCTCGCAAAGTCTCGTCCCATTTCGAATCTGACGGACGAACTTGGCACGCGGAGGATTTGGGCGCGCCGACTTTCGGGGGGCTATTTTTGGGCGCGGCTGTGCCCGCGGCCTATTTTTGGCACGCGGACGCCGCTCGCTAAGTCTCGCCCCATTCCTAGTCCGGCGGACGAAGTCGGCCAGCCCCTCCCCCCAAGGCTATAGCCCACCCGTTTTTTGGCCATTTTTCTGCTGGACGAACTTGGCGCCCCGGCCTTTGGGCGGTTATTTTTGGGCGCGGCTGTGCCCGCGGTCCATTTTTGTCACGCGGAGGCCGGTCGCAAAGTCTCGCCCCATTCCGAGTCCGGCGGACGAAGTTGGCCAGCCCCTCCCCCCAAGCCTATAGCCCACCCGTTTTTTGGCCATTTTTCCACTGGGGGATTTGGGCGCGCCGACCTTCGGGGGGCTATTTTTGGGCGCGGCTGTGCCCGCGGCCTATTTTTGGCACGCGGAGGCCGCTCACTAAGTCTCGCCCATTCCTAGTCCGGCGGACGAAGTTGGCCAGCCCCTCCCCCCAAGGCTATAGCCCACCCGTTTTTTGGCCATTTTTCCGCTGGACGAACTTGGCGCCCCGGCCTTCGGGCGGTTATTTTTGGACGCGGCTGTGCCCGCTGCCTATTTTTGTCACGCGGAGGCTGTTCGCAAAGTCTCGCCCCATTCCGAGTCCGGCGGACGAAGTCGGCCAGCCCTTCCCCCCAAGGCTATAGCCCACCCGTTTTTTGGCCATTTTTCCACTGGGGGGTTTGGGCGTGACGACCTTCGGGGGACTATTTTTGGGAGCGGCTGTGTCCGCGGCCTATTTTTGGCAAGCGGAGGCCGCTCGCAAAGTCTCGCCCCATTCCGAGTCCGGCGGACGAAGGTTGCCAGCCCCTCCCCCCAAGGCTATTGCCCACCCATTTTTTGGCCATTTTTCCGCTGGACGAACTTGGCGCCCCGGCCTTTGGGCAATTATTTTTGGGTGCGGCTGTGCCCACGGCCTATTTTTGGCACGCGGAGGCCGCTCGCAAAGTCTCGCCCCATTCCGAGTCCAGCGGACGAAGTTGGCCAGCCCCTCCCCCCAAGGCTATAGCCCACGACCTTCGGGGGCTTATTTTTTGGTGCGGCTTTGCCTGCGGCTTATTTTTGGCACCCCGAGGCCCCTCGCAAAGTCTCGCCCCATTCCGAGTCCGGCGGACGAACTTCGCCCGCGCCCCCCACCAAGGCTATAGCCCACCCGATTTTTGGCCATTTTTCCATTTGGGGTTTTGGCACCACGACCTTCGGGGGCTTATTTTTTAGTGCGGCTTTGCCTGCGGCTTATTTTTGGCACCCCAAGGCCCCTCGCAAAGTCTCGCCCCATTCCGAGTCCGGCGGACGAACATCGCCCGCGCCCCCCACCAAGGCTATAGCCCACCCGATTTTTGGCCATTTTTCCGCTGGGGTGTTTTTGTACCACGACCTTCGGGCACTTATTTTTCGGCGCGGCTTTGCCCGCGGCATATTTTTGGCACCCCGACGCCCCTCGCAAAGTCTCGCCCCATTCCGAGTCCGGCGGACGAACTTCGCCCGCGCCCCCCATCAAGGCTATAGCCTACCCGTTTTTTGGCCATTTTTCTACTGGGGGGTTTTGGCACCACGACCTTCGGGTGCTTATTTTTTGGCACAGCTTTGCCCGCAGCTTATTTTTGGCACCCCGAGGCCCCTCGCAAAGTCTCCCCCCATTCCGAGACCGGCGGACGAACTTCGTCCGCGCCCCCCACCAAGGCTATAGCCCACCCGTTTCTTGGCCATTTTTCCGCTGGGGGGTTTTGGCACCACGACCTTCGGGCATTTATTTTTGGGCGCGGCTTTGCCCGTGGCTTATTTTTGGCACCCCGAGGCCCCTCGCAAAGTCTTGCCCGATTCCGAGTCCGGCGGACGAACTTCGCCCATGCCCCCCACCAAGGCTATAGCCCACTCGTTTTTTGGCCATTTTACCGCTGGGGGGTTTTGGCACCACGACCTTCGGGCGCTTATTTTTGGGCGCGGCTTTGGCCGCGGCATATTTTTGGTACCCCGACATCCCTCGCAAAGTCTCGCCCTATTCCGAGTCCGGCGGACGAACTTCGCCCGCGCCCCCCACCTAGGCTATAGGCCACCCGTTTTTTCGCCATTTTTCCGCTGGGGGGTTTTGGCACCACGACCTTCGGGGGCTTCTTTTAGGGCGCGGCTTTGCCCACGGCTTATTTTTGGTACCCCGAGGCCCCTCGCAAAGTCTCGCCCCATTCCGAGTCCGGCGGACGAAATTTGCCCGCGCCCCCCACCAAGGCTATAGCCCACCCGTTTTTTAGCCATTTTTCTGCTGGGGGGTTTTGGCACGACGACCTTCGGGGGCTTATTTTTGGGCGCGGCTTTGCCCGTGGATAATTTTTGGCACCCCGAGATCCCTCGCAAAGTCTCGCCCCATTCCGAGTCCGGCGGACGAACTTCGCCCGCGCCCGGCAAGGCTATAGCCCCTCGTTTTTGGCCATTTTTCCGCTGGGGTTTTGGCACCATGACCTTCGGGCACTTATTTTTAGTCACGGCTTTGCCTGTGGCTTATTTTGGCACCCGAGGCCCCTCGCAAAGTCTCACCCCATTCCGAGTCCGGCGGAAGAACTTCGCCGCGCCCCCCACCAAGGCTATAGGCCACCCGTTTTTTGGCCATTTTTCCCGTGGGGGGTTTTGGCACCACGATCTTCGGGCATTTATTTTGGGCGTGGCTTTGCCCGCGTCTTAGTTTGGCACCCGAGGCCCCTCACAAAGTCTCGCCCCATTCGAATCCGGCGGACAAACTTCGCCGCGCGCCCCACACCAAGGCTATAGCACACCCGTTTTTTGGCCATTTTTCCGCTGGGGGGTTTTGGCACCACGACCTTCGGGCGCATATTTTTTGGTGCGGCTTTGCCCGCGGCTTATTTGTGGCACCCCGAGGCCCCTCGCAAAGTCTCGCCCCATTCCGAGTCCGGCAGACGAATCTCGCCGCGCCCCACCAAGGCTATAGCCCACCCGTTTTTTGGCCATTTTTCCGCTGGCGGGTTTTGGTACCACGACCTTCGGGCGCTTATTTTTGGCACCCCGAGGCCCCTCGTAAAGTGTCGCCCCATTCCGAGTCCGGCGGACGAACTTCGCCCGCGCCCCCCACCAAGGCTATAGCCCACCCGTTTTTTAGCCATTTTTCCGCTGGGGAGTTTTGGCACCACGACCTTCGGGGGCTTATTTTTGGGCGCGGCTTTGCCCGCGGCTTGTGTTTGGCACCCCGAGGCCCCTCGCAAAGTCTCTCCCCATTCCGAGTCCGGCGGTCGAGCTTCGCCCGCGCCCCCCACCAAGGCTATAGCCCCCCCGTTTTTTGGACATTTTTCCGCGGGGGGGTTTGGCACCACGACCTTCGGGCAATTATTTTTGGTCGCGGCTTTGCCTGTGGTTATTTTTGGCACCCCGAGGCCCCTCGTAAAGTCTCACCCCATTCCGAGTCCGGCGGAAGAACTTCGCCCGCGCCCCACACCAAGGCTATAGCCCACCCGTTTTTTTGCCATTTTTCCGCTAGGGGGTTTTGGCACCATGACCTTCGGGCATTTATTTTTGGGCGTGGCTTTGCCCACGGCTTAGTTTTGGCACCCCGAGTCCCCTCGCAAAGTCTCGCCCCATTCCGAATCCGGCGGACAAACTTCGCCCGCGCCCCCCACCAAGGCTATAGCCCACCCGTTTTTTGGCCATTTTTCCGCTGGGGGGTTTTGGCATCACGACCTACGCGCTCTTATTTTTGGGCGCGGCTTTGCCCGCGGCATATTTTTGGCACCCCGACGCCCCTCGCAAAGTCTCGCCCCATTCCGTGTCCGGCGGACGAACTTCGCCGCGCCCCCCATCAAGGCTATAGCCCACCCGGTTTTTGGGCATTTTTCCGCTGGGGGGTTTTGGCACCACGACCTTCGGGCGATTATTTTTTGGCGCGGCTTTGCCCGCGGCTTATTTTTGGCAACCTGAGGCCCCTCGCAACGTCTCGTCCCAATCCGAGTCCGGCGGACGAACTTCTCCCGCGCCCCCCACCAAGGCTATAGCCCACCCGTTCTTTGGCCATTTTTCCGCTTGGGAGTTTTGGCACCACGACCTTCGGGTTCGGCTTTGCCCGCGGCATATTTTTGGCACCCCGACGTCCCTCGCAAAGTCTCGCCCCATTCCGAGTCCGGCGGACGAACTTCGCCCGCGCCCCCCATCAAGGCTATAGCCCACCCATTTTTTGGCCATTTTTCCGCTGGGGGGTTTTGGCACCGCGACCTTCGGGCGCTTATTTTTGGGCGCGGCTTTGCCCGCCGCTTATTTTTGGCACCCCGAGGCCCCTCGCAAAGTCTCCCCCCATTCCGAGTCCAAGCGGACGAACCCGTCCGCGCCCCCACCAAGGCTATAGCCCACCCGTTTTTTGGCCATTTTTCCGCTGGGGGGTTTTGGCACCACGACCTTCGGTCGCTTATTTTTGGGCACGGCTTTGGTCGCTGCATATTTGTGGCTCCCCGACATCCCTCGTAAAGTCTCGCCCCATTCCGAGTCCGGCGGACGAACTTCGCCGCGCCCCACCTAGGCTATAGCCCACCGTTTTTGGCCATTTTCCGCTGGCGGGTTTTGCACCACGACCTTCAGGCGCTTATTTTGGCACCCGAGGCCCCTCGCAAAGTCTCGCCCCATTCCGAGTCCGGCGGACGAACTTCGCCCGCGCCCCCCACCAAGGCTATAGCCCACCCGTTTTTTAGCCATTTTTCCGCTGGGGGGTTTTGGCACGACGACCTTCGGGGGCTTATTTTTGGGCGCGGCTTTGTCCGCGGATTATTTTTGGCACCCCGAGGCCCCTCTCAAAGTCTCGTCCCATTCCGAGTCCGGCGGACGAACTTCGCCCGCGCCCCCCACCAAGGCTGTAGCCCACCCATTTTTTGGCCATTTTTCCGCTGGGGGGTTTTGGCACCACGACCTTCGGGCACTTATTTTTGGACGCGGCTTTGCCCGTGGCTTATTTTTGGTACCCCGAGGCCCCTCACAAAGTCTCAACCCATTCCGAGTCCGGCGGAAGAACTTCGCCCGCGCCCCCCATCAAGGCTATAGACCACCCGTTTTTTGGGCATTTTTCCGCTGGGGGGTTTTGGCACCACGACCTTCGGGCGCTTATTTTTTGGCGCGGCTTTGCCCGCGGCTTATTTTTGGCAACCCGAGGCCCCTCGCAGCGTCTCGCCCCATTCCGAGTCCGGGGGACGAACTTCTCCCGCGCCCCCCACCAAGGCTATAGCCCACCCGTTCTTTGGCCATTTTTCCGCTGGGGGAATTTGGCACCACGACCTTCGGGCGCGGCTTAGCCCGCGGCATATTTTTCCTCCCCCAATGCCCCTCGCAAAGTCTTGCCCTATTCCGAGTCCGGCGGACGAACTTCGCCCGCGCCCCCCATCAAGGCTATAGCCCACCCGTTTTTTGGCCATTTTTCCGCTGGGGGGTTTTGGCACCACGACCTTCGGGCGCTTATTTTTTGGCACGGCTTTGCCCGCGGCTTATTTTTGGCACCCCGAGGCCCCTCGCAAAGTCTCGCCCCATTCCGAGTCCGGCAGACGAACTTTGCCCGCGCCCCCCACCAAGGCTATAGCCCACCCGTTTTTTGGCCATTTTTCCGCTGGCGGGTTTTGGTACCACGACCTTCGGGCGCTTATTTTTGGCACCCCGAGGCCCCTCGCAAAGTCTCGCCCCATTCCGAGTCCGGCGGACGAACTTCGCCCGGGCCCCCCACCAAGGCTATAGCCCACCCGTTTTTTAGCCATTTTTCCGCTGGGGAGTTTTGGCACCACGACCT
The DNA here is from genome assembly GCA_030444885.1 of Citrus sp. QX-2021. Taxonomy (NCBI): domain Eukaryota; kingdom Viridiplantae; phylum Streptophyta; class Magnoliopsida; order Sapindales; family Rutaceae; genus Citrus; species Citrus sp. QX-2021. The sequence continues at coordinate 42,166 of JAUJEF010000346.1, read as the reverse complement.
TCGGGGGCTTATTTTTGGGCGCGGCTTTGCCCGCGGCTTATGTTTGGCACCCCGAGGCCCCTCGCAAAGTCTCGCCCAATTCCGAGTCCGGCGGACGAACTTCGCCCGCGCCCCCCACCTAGGCTATAGCCCACCCGTTTTTTGGCCATTTTTCCGCTGGCGGGTTTTGGCACCACGACCTTCAGGCTCTTATTTTTGGCACCCCGAGGCCCCTCGCAAAGTCTCGCCCCATTCCGAGTCCGGCGGACGAACTTCGCCCGCGCCCCTGACAAAGGCTGTAGCCCACCTGTTTTTTGGCCATTTTTCCGCTGGGGGGTTTTGGCACCACGACCTTCGGACACTTATTTTTGGACGCGGCTTTGGCCGCGGCTTATTTTTGGCACCCCGAGGCCCCTTGCAAAGTCTCAACCCATTCCGAGTCCGGCGGAAGAACTTCGCCCGCGCCCCCCATCAAGGCTATAGCCCACCCGTTTTTTCGGCATTTTTCCGCTGGGGGGTTTTGGCACCACGACCTTCAGGCGCTTATTTTTTGGCGCGGCTTTGCCCGCGGCTTATTTTTGGCAACCCGAGGCCCCTCGCAAAGTCTCGCCCCATTCCGAGTCCGGCGGACGAACTTCGCCCGGGCCCCCCACCAAGGCTATAGCCCACCCGTTTTTTAGCCATTTTTCCGCTGGGGAGTTTTGGCACCACGACCTTCGGGGGCTTATTTTTGGGCGCGGCTTTGCCCGCGGCTTATGTTTGGCACCCCGAGGCCCCTCGCAAAGTCTCGCCCCATTCCGAGTCCGGCGGACGAACTTCGCCCGCGCCCCCTACCTAGGCTATAGCCCACCCGTTTTTTGGCCATTTTTCCGCTGGGGGGTTTTGGCACCACGACCTTCGGGCGCGGCTTTGCCCGCGGCATACTTTTAGCACCCGGACGCCCCTCGCAAAGTCTCGCTCCATTCCGAGTCCGGCAGACTAACTTCGCCCTCGCCCCCCACCAAGGCTATAGCCCACCCGTTTTTTGGCCATTTTTCCGCTGGGGGGTTTTGGCACCACGACCTTCGGGCGCTTATTTTTGTGCAAGGCTTTCGTCGTGGCATATTTTTGGCACCCCGACATCCCTCGCAAAGTCTCGCCCCATTCCGAGTCCGGCGGACGAACTTCGCCCGCGCCCCCCATCAAGGCTATAGCCCACCCGTTTTTTGGCCATTTTTCCGCGGGGGGGTTTTGGCACCACGACCTTCGGGCGCTTATTTTTTGGCACGGCTTTGCCCGCGGCTTATTTTTGGCACCCTGAGGCCCCTCGCAAAGTCTCGCCCCATTCCGAGTCCGGCAGACGAACTTCGTCCGCGCCCCCCACCAAGGCTTTAGCCCACCCGTTTTTTGGCCATTTTCCCGCTGGCGGGTTTTGGCACCACGACCTTCGGGCGATTATTTATGGCACCCCGAGGCCCCTCACAAAGTCTCACCCCATTCCGAGTCCGGCGGAAGAACTTCACCCGCGCCCCCCATCAAGGCTATAGCCCACCCGTTTTTTGGCCATTTTTCCGCTGGGGGGTTTTGGCACCACGAGCTTCGGGCGGTTATTTTTTGGCGCGGCTTTGCCCGCGGCTTATTTTTGGCAACCCGAGGCCCCTCGCAACGTCTCGCCCCATTCCGAGTCCGGCGGACGAACTTCTCCCGCGCCCCCAACCAAGGCTATAGCCCACCCGTTCGTTGGCCATTTTTCCGCTGGGGGATTTTGGCACCACGACCTTCGGGCGCGGCTTTGCCCGCGGCATATTTTTGGCACCCCGATGCCCCTCGCAAAGTCTCGCCCCATTCCGAGTCCGGCGGACGAACTTCGCCCGCGCCCCCCACCAAGGCTATACCCCACCCGTTTTTTGGCCATTTTTCCGCTGGCGGGTTTTGGCACCACGACCTTCGCGCGCTTATTTTTGGCACCCCGAGTCCCCGCACAAAGTCACGCCCCATTCCGAGTCCGGCGGACGAACTTCGCCGCGCGCCCCACCAAGGCTATAGCCCCCGTTTTTGGCCATTTTTCCGCTGGGGGTTTTGGCACCTCGACCTTCGGGCACTTATTTTGGGCGCGGCTTTGCCGTGGCTTATTTTTGGCACCCGAGTCCCAGCGCAAAGTCACGCCCCATTCCGAGTCCGGGCGGACGAACTTCGCCCGCGCCCCACCAAGGCTATAGCCCCCGTTTTTGGCCATTTTTCCGCTGGGGGTTTGGCACCTCGACCTTCGGGCACTTATTTTTGGGCGCGGCTTTGCCCATGGCTTATTTTTGGCACCCGAGTCCCTCGCAAAGTCTCGCCCCATTCCGAGTTAGGCGGACAAACTTCGCCCGCGCCCCCCACCAAGGCTATAGCCAACCCATTTTTTGGCCATTTTTCCGCTGGGGGGTTTTGGCACCACGACCTTCGGGCACTTATTTTTGGGCGCGGCTTTGCCCGTGGCTTATTTTTGGCACCCCGAGGCCCCTCGCAAAGTCTCGCCCCATTCCGAGTCCGGCGGACGAACTTCGCCCGCGCCCCCCACCAAGGCTATAGCCCACCCGTTTTTTGGCCATTTTTCCGCTGGCGGGTTTTGGCACCACGACCTTCGGGGGCTTATTTTTTGGCGCAGGTTTGCCCGCGGTTATTTTTGGCACCCCAAGGCCCCTCGCAAAGTCTCGTCCCATTCCGAGTCCGGCAAACGAACTTCGACCGCGGCCCCCACCAAGGCTATAGCCCACCCGTTTTTTGGCCATTTTTCCGCTGCGGGGTTTTGGCACCCCGACCTTCGGGCGCTTATTTTTGGGCGCGGCTTTGCCCGCGGCTTATTTTTGGTACCCTGAGGACCCTCGCAAAGTCTCGCCCCATTCCGAGTCCGGCGGATGAACTTCGCCCGTGCCCCCCACCAAGGCTATAGCCGACCCGTTTTTTGGCATTTTTCCGCTGGGGGGTTTTGGCACCACGACCTTCGGGCACTTATTTTTGGGCACGGCTTTGCCCGCAGCTTATTTTTGGCACCCCGAGGCCCCTTGCAAAGTCTCGCCCCATTCCGAGTCCGGCGGACGAACTTCGCCCGCGCCCCCCACCAAGGCTATAGCCGACCCGTTTTTTGGCCATTTTTCCGCTGGGGGGTTTTGGCACCACGACCTTCGGGGGCTTATTTTTGGGCGCGGGTTTGTCCGCGATTTATTTTTGGCACCCCGAGGCCCCTCACAAAGTCTCGCCCCATTCCGAGTCCGGCGGACGAACTTCGCCCGCGTCCCCCACCAAGGCTATAGCCCACCCGTTTTTTGGCCATTTTTCCGCTGAGGGGTTTTGGCACCACGACCTTCGGCCGATTATTTTTGGCACCCCGAGGCCCCTCGCAAAGTCTCGCCCCATTCCAAGTCCGGCGGACGAACTTCGCCCGCGCCCCCCACCAAGGCTATGGCCCACCCGTTTTTTAGCCATTTTTTCGCTAGGGGGTTTTGGCATCACGACCTTCGGGGGGTTATTTTTGGACGCGCCTGTGCCCGCGGCCTATTTTTGGCACGCGGAGGCCACTCGCAAAGTCTCGCCCCATTCCGAGTCCGGCGGACGAAGTTGGCAAGCCCCTCCCCCCTAGGCTATAGCCCACCCGTTTTTTGGCCATTTTTCCGCTGGGGGTTTGGGTGCGCCGACCTTCGGGCGGTTATTTTTGGGTGCGGCTGTGCCCGCGGCGTATTTTTGTCACGCGTAGGCCGCTCGCAAAGTCTCGCCCCATTCCGAGTCCGGCAGACGAAGTTGGCCAGCCCCTCCCCCCAAGGTTATAGCGCACCCGTTTTTTGGCCATTTTTCCGCTGGGGGGTTTGGGCGCGCCGACCATCGGGGGGGTATTTTTGGGCGCGGCTGTGCCCGCGGCCTGTTTTTGGAACATGGAGGCCGCTCGTACAGTCTCGTCCCATTCCGAATCCGGCGGACTAAGTTGGCCAGCCCCACCCCCCAAGGCTATAGCCCACCCGTTTTTTGGCCATTTTTCCGCTGGGGTTTTGGGCGCGCCGACCTTCGGGGGGTTATTTTTGGGCGCGGCTGTGCCCGTGCACTATTTTTACCACGCGGAGGCCGCTCGCAAAGTCTCGCCCCATTCCGAGTCCGGCGGACGAAGTTGGCCAGCCCCTCCCCCCATGGCTATAGCGCACCCGTTTTTTGGCCATTTTTCCGCTGGGGGGTTTGGGTGCGCCGACCTTCGGGGGATTATTTTCGGATGCGGCTGTGCCCGCGGCCTATTTTTGGCACGCGGAGGCCGCTCGCAAAGTCTCGCCCCATTCCGAGTCCGGCGGACGAAGTTGACCAGCCCCTCCCCCCAAGGCTATAGTCCACCCGTTCTTTTGGCCATTTTTCCGCTGGGGGGTTAGGGCGCGCCGACCTTCGGGGGGTTGTTTTTGGGGGCGGCTGTGTCCGCGGCCTATTTTTGGCACGCGGAGGCCGCTCGCAAAGTCTCGCCCCATTCCGAGTCCGGCGGACGAAGTTGGTCTGCCGCTCCACCCAAGCCTATAGCGCACCCGTTTTTTGGCCATTTTTCCGCTGGGGGGTTGGGCGCGCCGACCTTCGGGGGGTTATTTTTGGGCGCGGCTGTGACCGTGGCCTATTTTTTGCACGCGGAGGCCGTTCGTAAAGTCTTGCCCCATTCCGAGTCCGGCGGACGAAGTTGGCCAGCCCCTCCCCCCAAGGCTATAGCGCACCCGTTTTTTGGCCATTTTTCCACTGGGGGGTTTGGGCGCGCCGACCTTCGGGTGGTTATTATTGGGCGCGGCTGTGCCCGTGGTCTATTTTTGGCACACGGAGGCCACTCGCAAAGTCTTCCCCCATTCCGAGTCCGGCGGACGAAGTTGACCAGCCCCTCCCCCCAAGGCTATAGTCCACCCGTTCTTTTGGCCATTTTTCCGCTGGGGGGTTAGGGCGCGCCGACCTTCGGGGGGTTGTTTTTGGGGGCGGCTGTGTCCGCGGCCTATTTTTGGCACGCGGAGGCCGCTCGCAAAGTCTCGCCCCATTCCGAGTCCGGCGGACGAAGTTGGCCAGCCCCTCCCCCCGAAGGCTATAGCGCACCCGTTTTTTGGCCATTTTTCCGCTGGGCGGTTTGGGCGCGCCGACCTTCGGGGGGTTATTTTTGGGTGCGACTGTGCCCCCGACCTAGTTTTGGCACACGGAGGCCGCTCGCAAAGTCTCGCCCCATTCCGAGTCCGGCGGACGAAGTTGGTCTGCCCCTCCACCCAAGGCTATAGCGCACCCGTTTTTTGGCAATTTTTCCGCTGGGGGGTTTGGGCGCGCCGACCTTCGGGGGGGTTATTTTTGGGCGCGGCTGTGCCCGCGGCCTATTTTTTGCACACGGAGGCCACTCGCAAAGTCTTGCCCAATTCCGAGTCCGGCAGATGAAGTTGGCCAGCCCCTCCCCCCAAGGCTATAGCGCACCCGTTTTTTGGCCATTTTTCCGCTGGGGGGTTTGGGCGCGCCGACCTTCGGGGGGTTATTTTTGGGCGCGCCTGTGGCCGCTGCTTATTTTTGGCACGCGGAGGCCGCTCGCAATGTCTCGTCCCATTCCGAGTCCGGCGGACGAAGTTGGTCTGCCCCTCCCCCCAAGGCTATAGCGCACTCGTTTTTCGGCCATTTTTCCACTGGGGGGTTTGGGCACGCCGACCTTCGGAGGGTTATTTTTGGGCGCGGCTGTGCCCGCGGCCTATTTTTGGTACGTGGAGGCCGTTCGCAAAGTCTCGCGCCATTCTGAGTCTGGCGGACGAAGTTGGCCAGCCCCTCCCCCCAAGGCTATAGCCCACCCGTTTTTTGGCCATTTTTCCGCTGGGCGGTTTGGCCGCGCCAACCTTCGGGGGGTTATTTTTGGGTGCGACTGTGCCCCCGGCCTAGTTTTGGCACGCGGAGGCCGCTAGCAAAGTCTCGCCCCATTCCGAGTCCGGCGGACGAAGTTGGTCTGCCCCTCCACCCAAGGCTATAGCGCACCCGTTTTTTGGCCATTTTTCCCCTGGGGGGTTTGGGCGCGCCGACCTTCGGGGGGTTATTTTTGGGCGCGGCTGTGCCCGCGGCCTATTTTTGGCACGCGGAGGCCGCTCGAAAAGTCTTGTACCATTCCGAGTCCGGCGGACGAAGTTGGCCAGCCCCTCCCCCCAAGGCTATAGCGCACCCGTTTTTTGGCAATTTTTCCGCTGGGGGGTTTGGGCGCGCCGACCTTCGGGGGGTTATTTTTGGGTACGACTGTGCCCCCGACCTAGTTTTGGCACGCGGAGGCCGCTCACAAAGTCTCGCCCCATTCCGAGTCCGGCGGACGAAGTTGGTCTGCCCCTCCACCCAAGGCTATAGCGCACCCGTTTTTTGGCAATTTTTCCGCTGGGGGGTTTGGGCGCGCCGACCTTCGGGGGGTTATTTTTGGGCGCGGCTGTGCCCGCGGCCTATTTTTCGCACGCGGAGGCCACTCGCAAAGTCTTGCCCAATTCCGAGTCCGGCAGACGAAGTTGGCCAGCCCCTCCCCCCAAGGCTATAGCGCACCCGTTTTTTGGCAATTTTTCCGCTGGGGGGTTTGGGCGCGCCGACCTTCGGGGGGTTATTTTTGGGTGCGACTGTGCTCCCGGCCTAGTTTTGGCACGCGGAGGCCGCTCGCAAAGTCTCGCCCCATTCCGAGTCCGGCGGACGAAGTTGGTCTGCCCCTCCACCCAAGGCTATAGCGCACCCATTTTTTGGCCATTTTTCCGCTGGGGGGTTTGGGCGCGCCGACCTTCGGGGGGTTATTTTTGGGCGTGGCTGTGTCCGCGGCCTATTTTTGGCACGCGGAGGCCGCTCGTCAAGTCTCGCCCCATTCCGAGTCCGGCGGACGAAGTTGACCAGCCCCTCCCCCCAAGGCTATAGTCCACCCGTTTTTTGGCCATTTTTCCGCTGGGGTTTGGGCGCGCCGACCTTCGGGGGATTATTTTTGGGAGCGGCTGTGCCCGCGGCCTATTTTTGGCACGCGGAGGCCTCTCGCAAAGTCTCGCCCCATTCCTAGTCCGGCGGACAAAGTTGGCCAGCCCCTCCCCCGAAGGCTATAGCCCACCCGTTTTTTGGCCATTTTTCCGCTGGGGGGTTTGGGCGCGCCGACCTTCGGTGGGTTATTTTTGGGCGCGGCTGTGCCCGCGGGCTATTTTTGGCACGCAGAGGCCGTTCGCAAAGTCTCACGCCATTCTGAGTCCGGCGGACGAAGTTGGCCAGCCCCTCTCCCCAAGGCTATAGCCCACCCGTTTTTTGGCCATTTTTCCGCTGGGGGTTTTGGTTACCCCTACCTTCGGGGGATTATTTTTGGGCGCGGCTGTGTCCGCGGCCTATTTTTGGCACGCGGAGGTCGCTCGCAAAGTCTAGTCCCATTCCGAGTCCGGCGGACGAAGTTGGCCAGCCTCTCCCCCCAAGGCTATAGCGCACCCGTTTTTTGGCCATTTTTCCGCTGGGGGGTTTGGGCGCGCCGACCTTCGGAGGGTTATTTTTGGGCGCGGCTGTGCCCGCGGCCTATTTTTGGCACGCGGAGGCCATTCGTAAAGTCTCGCGCCATTCTGAGTCCGGCGGACGAAGTGGGCCAGCCCCTCCCCCCAAGGCTATAGCCCACCCGTTTTTTGGCCATTTTTCCGCTGGGCGGTTTGGCCGCGCCAACCTTCGGGGGGTTATTTTTGGGTGCGACTGTGCCCCCGGCCTAGTTTTGGCACGCGGAGGCCGCTAGCAAAGTCTCGCCCCATTCCGAGTCCGGCGGACGAAGTTGGTCTGCCCCTCCACCCAAGGCTATAGCGCACCCGTTTTTTGGCCATTTTTCCGCTGGGCGGTTTGGCCGCGCCAACCTATGGGGGGTTATTTTTGGGTGCGACTGTGACCCCGGCCTAGTTTTGGCACGCGGAGGCCGCTCATAAAGTCTCGTCCCATTCCGAGTCCGGCGGACAAAGTTGACCAGCCCCTCCCCCCAAGGCTATAGTCCACCCGTTTTTTGGCCATTTTTCCGCTGGGGGGTTTGGGCGCGCCGACCTTCGGGGGATTATTTTTGGGCGCGGCTGTGCCCGCGGCCTATTTTTGGCACGCGGAGGCCTCTCGCAAAGTCTCGCCCCATTCCTAGTCCGGCGGACAAAGTTGGCCAGCCCCTCCCCCCAAGGCTATAGCCCACCCGTTTTTTGGCCATTTTTCCGCTGGGGGGTTTGGGCGCGCCGACCTTCGGAGGGTTATTTTTGGGCGCAGCTGTGCCTGCGGCCTATTTTTGGCACGCGGAGGCCGTTCGCAAAGTCTCACGCCATTCTGAGTCCGGCGGACGAAGTTGGCCAGCCCCTCCCCGCAAGGCTATAGCCCACCCGTTTTTTGGCCATTTTTCCGCTGGGGGATTTGGGCGCGCCGACCTTCGGGGGGTTATTTTTGGGCGCGGCTGTGCCCACAGCCTATATTTGGTACGCGGAGACCGCTCGCAAAGTCTCGCCCCATTCCGAGTCCGGCGGACGATGTTCGCCTGCTTCTCCCCCCAAGGCTATAGCGCACCCGTTTTTTGGCCATTTTTCCGCTGGGGGGTTTGGGCGCGCCGACCTTCGGGGGGTTATTTTTGAGCGCGGCTGTGCCCACGGCCTATTTTGGCACGCGGAGGCCGCTCGCAAAGTCTGGCCCCATTCCGAGTCCGGCGGACGAAGTTTGCCTGGCCCTCCCCCCAAGGCTATAGCCCACCCATTTTTGGGCCATTTTTCCGCTGGGGGGTTTGGGCGCGCCGACCGTCAGGGGGTTATTTTTGGTTGCGGCTGTGCCCGCGGCCTATTTTTGGCACACGGAGGCGCCTCGCAAAGTCTCGCGGCATTCCGAGTCCGGCGGACGAAGTCGGCCAGCCCCACCCACCAAGGCTATAGCCCACTCGTTTTTGTGGCCTTTTTCCGCTGGACGAACTTGGGGCGGGTATTTTTGTGCGCGGCTGTGCCCGCAGCCTATTTTTGGCACGCGGAGGCTGCTCGCAAAGTCTCGCCCTATTCCGAGTTCGGCGGACGAAGTGGGCCAGCCCCTCCACCCAAGGCTATAGCCCACCCGTTTTTTGGCCATTTTTCCGCTGGGGGGTTTGGACGCGCTGAACTTCGGAGGGTTATTTTTGGGCGCGGCTGTGCCCGCGGCCTATTTTTGGCACGCGGACGCCGCTCGCAATGTCTCGCCCCATTCCGAGTCCTGCGGACAAAGTCGGCCAGCCCCTCCCCCCAAAGCTATAACCCACCCGTTTTTTGGCCATTTTTCCTCTGGGTGTTTGGGCGCGCCGACCTTCGGGGGGTTATTTTTGGGCGCGGCGACCTTCGGGGGGATATTTTTGGGCGCGGCAACCTTCGGGGGGTTATTTTTGGGCGCGGCTGTGCCCGCGGCCTATTTTTGGCACGCAGAGGCCGCTCGCAAAGCCTCGCCCCATTCCTAGTCCGGCGGATGAAGTTGGCCAGCCCCTTCCCCCAAGGCTATAGCGCACCCTTTTTTTGGCCATTTTTCCGCTGGGGGGTTCGGACGCGCCGACCTTCAAGTTATTTTTGGGCGCGGCTGTGGCCGCGGCCTATTTTTGGCTCGCGGAGGCCGCTAGCAAAGTCTCGCCCTATTCCAAGTTCGGCGGACGAAGTTGGCCAGCCCCTCCACCCAAGGCTATAGCGCACCCGTTTTTTGGCCATTTTTCCGCTGGGGGGTTTGGGCGCGCCGACCTTCGGGGGGGTTATTTTGGGCGCGGCTGTGCCCACAGCCTATTCCACAGTGCGCGGAGACCGCTCGCAAAGTCTCGCCCCATTCCGAGTCCGGTGGACGATGTTGGCCAGCATCGCCCCCCAAGGCTATAGCGCACCCGTTTTTTGGCCATTTTTCCGCTGGGGGGTTTGGGCGCGCCGACCTTCGGGCGGTTATTTTTGCGCGCGGCTGTGCCCACGGCCTATTTTTAGCATGCGGAGGCCGCTCGCAAAGTCTGGCCCCATTCCGAGTCCGGCGGACGAAGTTTGCCTGCCCCTCCCCCCAAGGCTATAGCCCACCCATTTATTGCCCATTTTTCCGCTGGGGGGTTTGGGCGCGCCGACCTTCGGGGGGTCATTTTTGGGCGCGCCTGTGCCCGCGGCCTATTTTTGGCACGCGGAGGCCGTTCGCAAAGTCTCGCCCCATTCCGAGTACGGCGGACGAAGTTGGCCAGCCCCTCCCCCCAAGGCTATAGCCCACCCGTTTTTTGGCCATTTTTCCGCTGGGGGGTTTGGGCGCGCCGACCTTCGGGGGGTTATTTTTGGTTGCGATTGTGCCCGCGGCCTATTTTTGGCACTTGGAGGTGCCTCGCAAAGTCTCGCGCCATTCCGAGTCCGGCGGACGAAGTTGGCCAGCCCCACCCACCAAGGCTATAGCCCACTCGTTTTTGTGGCCTTTTTCCGCTGGACGAACTTGGTGCCCCGGCCTTGGGGCGGGTTTTTTTGGGCGCGGCTGTGCCCGTGGCCTATTTTTGGTACGCGGAGGCCGCTCGCAAAGTCTCACCCTATTCCGAGTTCGGCGGACGAAGTGGGCCAGCCCCTCCACCGAAGGCTATAGCGCACCCGTTTTTTGGCCATTTTTCCGCTGGGGGGTTTGGGCGCGCCAACCTTCGGGGGGTTATTTTTGGGCGCGGCTGTGCCCGCAGCCTATTTTTGGTACGTGGAGACCGCTCGCAAAGTCTCACCCCATTCCGAGTCCGGCGGACGATGTTGGCCAGCCTCTCCCCCCAAGGCTATAGCGCACCCGTTTTTTGGCCATTTTTCCGCTGGGGGGTTTGGGCACGCTGACCTTCGGGGGGTTATTTTTGGGCACGGCTGTGCCCACGGCCTATTTTTGGCACGCGGAGGCCGCTCGTAAAGTCTCGTCCCATTCCGAGTCTGGCGGACGAAGTTCGCCTGCCCCTCCCCCCAAGGGTATAGCCCACCCATTTTTTGGCCATTTTTCCGCTGGGGGATTTGGGCGCGCCGACCTTCGGGGTGTTATTTTTGGGTGCGGCTGTGCCGCATGCCTATTTTTGGCACGCGGAGGCCGCTCGCAAAGTCTCGCCCCATTCCGAGTCCGGCGGATGAAGTTGGCCAGCCCCACCCACCAAGGCTATAGCCCACTCGTTTTTGTGGCCTTTTTCCGCTGGACGAACTTGGTGCCCCGGCCTTGGGGAGGGTATTTTTGGGCGCGGCTGTGCCCGCGGCCTATTTTTGGCACACGGAGGCACCTCGCAAAGTCTCGCCCCATTCCGAGTTCCGCGGACGAAGTTGGCCAGCCCCTCCACCCAAGGCTATAGCGCACCCGTTTTTTGGCCATTTTTCCGCTGGGGGGTTTGGGCGCGCCGACCTTCGGGGGGTTATTTTTGGGCGCGGCTGTGCCCGCGGCCTATATTTGGCACACGGAGGCCACTCACAAAGTCTCGCCCCATTCCGAGTCCGGCGGACGAAGTGGGCCAGCCCCTCCCCCCAAGGCTATAGCCTACCCGTTTTTTGGTCATTTTTCCCCTGGGGGGTTTGGGCGCGCCGACCTTCGGGGGGTTATTTTTGGGTGCGGCTGTGCCCGCGGCCTATTTCTGGCACACGGAGGTGCCTCGCAAAGTCTCAGGCCATTCCGAGTCCGGCGGACGAAGTTGGCCAGCCCCACCACCCAAGGCTATAGCCCACCCGTTTTTGTGGCCTTTTTCTGCTGGACAAACTTGGCGCCCCGACCTTCGGGTGGTTATTTTTGTTGCGCTGCTGTGCCCGCGGCCTATTTTTGGCACACAGAGGCAACTCGCAAAGTCTCGTGCCATTCCGAGTCCGGCAGACGAAGTTGGCCAGCCCCACCCCCCAAGGCTATAGCCCACCCCTTTTTGTGGCCTTTTTCCGCTGGACGAACTTGGCGCGCCGGCCTTCTGGTGGTTATTTTTGGGTACGGCTGTGTCCGCGGCCTATTTTTGGCACACGGAGGTGCCTCGCAAAGTCTCGCGCCATTCCGAGTCCGGCGGATGAAGTTGGCCAGCCCCACCCCCCAAGGGTATAGCCCACGTATTTTTGTGGCCTTTTTTAGCTGGACGAACTTGGCGCCCCGTCCTTCGGGCAGTTATTTTTGGGCGCGGCTGTGCCCGCGGCCTATTTTTAGAACACGGAGAGCCTCGCAAATTCTCGCGCCATTCCGAGTCCGGCGGACGAAGTTGGCCAGCCCCACCCCCCAAGGGTATAGCCCACCTTTTTTTGTGGCCTTTTTTCGCTTGACGAACTTGGCGCCCCGGCCTTCGGGCGGTTATTTTTGGGCGCGGCTGTGCCCGCGGCCTATTTTAGGCACACGGAGGAACCTCGCAAAGTTTCGCGCCATTCCGAGTCCGGCATACGAAGTTGGCTAGCCCCACCCCCGAAGGCTATAGCCCACCCGTTTTTGTGGCCTTTTTCTGCTGGACAAACTTGGCACCCCGGCCTTCGGGTGGTTATTTTTGGGCGCGGCTGTACCCGCGGCCTATTTTTGGCACATAGAGGCAACTCGCAAAGTCTCGCACCATTCCGAGTCCGGCAGACGAAGTTGGCCAGCCCCACCCCCCAAGGCTATAGCCCACCAGTTTTTGTGGCCTTTTTCTGCTGGACGAACTTGGCGCCCCGGCCTTCGGGTGGTTATTTTTGGGTGCGGCTGTGCCCGCGGCCTATTTTAGGCACACGGAGGTTCCTCGCAAAGTTTCGCGCCATTCCGAGTCCGGCGGACGAAGTTGGCCAGCCCCACCCCCCAAGGCTATAGCCCACCTGTTTTTGTGGCCTTTTTCAGCACGACGAACTTGGCGCCCCGGCCTTCGGGCAGTTATTTTCGGGCGTGGCTGTGCCCGCGGCCTATTTTTAGCACACGGAGGCGTCTCGCAAAGTCTCGCGCCATTCCGAGTCCGGCGGACGAAGTTGGCCAGCCGCACCCCCCAAGGCTATAGCCCACCCGTTTTTGTGGCCTTTTTCAGCACGACGAACTTGGCGCCCCGGCCTTCGGGCAGTTATTTTTGGGCGCGGCTGTGCCTGCGGCCTATTTTTAGCACACGGAGGCGCCTCGTAAAGTCTCGCGCCATTCCGAGTCCGGCGGACGAAGTTGGCCAGCCCCACCCCCCAAGGCTATAGCCCACCCGTTTTTGTGGCCTTTTTCCGCTGGACGAACTTGGCGCCCCGGCCTTCGGGTGGTTATTTTTTGGAGCGGCTGTGCCCGCGGCCTATTTTTGGCACACGGAGGTACCTCGCAGAGTCTCGCGCCATTCCGAGTCCGGCGGACGAATTTGGCCAGCCCCACCCCCCAAGGCTATAGCCCACCCGCTTTTGTGGCATTTTTCCGCTGGACGAACTTGGCGCCCCGGCCTTCGGGTGGTTATTTTTGGGCGTGGCTGTCCCCGCGGCTTATTTTTGGCACACGGAGGCCCCTCGAGAAGTCTTGCACCATTCCGAGTCCGGCGGACGAAGTTGGCCAGCCCCACCCCCCAAGCCTACAGCACACCCATTTTTGTGGCCTTTTTCCGCTGGACAAACTTGGCGCCCCGGCCTTCGTGCAGTTATTTTTGGGCGCGGCTGTGTCCACGGCCTAATTTTCGCATACGTAGGCCCCTCGTAAAGTCTCGCGCCATTCCGAGTCTGGCGGACGAAGTGGGCCAGCCCCACCCCCCAAGGCTATAGCCCACCCGTTTTTGTGGCCTTTTTCCGCTGGACGAACATGGCGCCCCGGCCTTCGGGCTGTTATTTTTGGGTGCGGCTGAGCCCGTAGCCTATTTTTGGCACACGGAGACCCCTCGAAAGTCTCGCGCCATTCCGATTCAGGCGGACCAAGTTGGCTAGCCCCACCCCCCAAGGCTATAGCCCACCCGATTTTGTTGCCTTTTTCCGCTGGACGATTTTGTCGCCCCGGCCTTTGGGTGGTTATTTTTGGCGCGGCTGTGCTCGCGGCCTATTTTTGGCACACGGAGGCCCCTCGAGAAGTCTCGCGGCATTCCGAGTCCGCGCACGAAGTTGGCTAGCCCCACCCCCAAGGCTATAGCCCACCCGTTTTTGTGGCCTTTTTCCGCTGGACGAACTTGGTACCCCGGCCTTGGGGCGGTTATTTTAGGGCGCGGCTTTGCCCGCGGCCTATTTTTAGCACACAGAGGCCCCTCGAGAAGTCTCGCACCATTCCGAGTTCGGCGGACGAAGTTGGCCAGCCCCACTTCCCAAGGCTACAGGCCACCCGTTTTGTGGCCTTTTTCGCTGGACGAACATGGCGACCCGGCCTTCGGGCGGTTATTTTTGGGCGCGACTGTGCCCGCGGCCTATTTTTGGAACACAGAGGCTCCTCGCAAAGTCTCGCGCCATTCCCAGTCCGGCGGACGAAGTTGGCCAGCCCCACCCCCCAAGGCTATAGCCCACCCGTTTTTGTGGGCTTTTTCCGCTGGACGAACTTGGCGCCCCGGCCTTCGGGCGGTTATTTTTGGACGCGTCTGTGCCCACGGCTATTTTTGGCACATGGAGGCCCCTCGTAAAGTCTCGCGCCATTCCGAGTCCGGCGGACGAACTTGGCCAGGTCCACCCGCCAATGCTATAGCCCACCCGTTTTTGTGGGCTTTTTCCGCTGGACGAACATGGCGCTCCGGCCTTCGGGCGGTTATTTTTGGTCGCGGCTGTGCCCGCGGCCTATTTTTGGCACATGGAGGCCCCTCGCAAAGTCTCGCGCCATTCCGAGTTCGGCGGACGAAGTCGGCCAGCCCCACCCCCCAAGGCTGTAGCCCACCCGTTTTTGTGGCCTTTTTCTGCTGGACGAACTTGTTTCCCCGGTCTTCGGGAGGTTATTTTTGGGCGCGGCTGTGCCCGCGGCCTATTTTTGGCACACAGAGGCTCCTCGCAAAGTCTCGCGCCATTCCGAGTCCGGCGGACGAAGTTGGCCAGCCCCACCCCCCAAGGCTATAGCCCACCCGTTCTTGTGGGCTTTTTCCGCTGGACGAACTTGGCGCCCCGGCCTCCGGGCGGTTATTTTTGGTCGCGGCTGTGCCCGCGGCCTATTTTTGGCATGCGGAGGCCCCTCGCAAAGTCTCGCGCCATTCCGAGTCCGTTGGACGAAGTTGGCCAGCCCCACCCGCCAAGGCTATAGCCCACCCGTTTTTGTGGGCTTTTTCCGCTGGACGAACTTGGCGCTTCGGCCTTCGGGCTGTTATTTTTGGTCGCGGCTGTGCCCGCAGCCTAATTTTGGCATATGGAGGCCCCTCGCAAAGACTCGCTCCACTCCGAGTCCGGCGGACGAAGTGGGCCAGCCCCACCCCCCAAGGCTATAGCCCACCCATTTTTGTGGCCTTTTTGCACTGGACATACTTGGCGCCCGGCCTTCGGGCTGTTATTTTTGGTCTCGGCTGTGCCCGCTGCCTAATTTTGGCATACGGAGGCCCCTCGTAAAGTCTCGCGCCATTCCGAGTCCGGCGGACGAAGTGGGCTAGCCCCACCCCCTAAGGCTATAGCCCACCCATTTTTGTGGCCTTTTTCCGCTGGACATACTTGGCGCCCCGGCCTTCGGGAGGTTATTTTTGGGCGCGGCTGTGGCAACGGCCTATTTTTGGCACACGGAGGCCCCTCGAAAAGTCTCGCACCATTCCAAGTCCAGCGGACGAAGTTGGCCAACCCCACCTCACAAGGCTATAGCCCACCCTTTTTTGTGGCCATTTTCCGCTGGACGAACTCGGCGCCCCGGCCTTCGGGCAGTTATTTTTGGGAGCGGCTGTGCCCACGGCCTAATTTTGGCATACGGAGGCCCCTCGTAAAGTCTCGCACCATTCCGAGTCCAGCGGACGAAGTTGGCCAACCCCACCTCACAAGGCTATAGCCCACCCGTTTTTGTGGCCCTTTTCCGCTGGACGAACTCGGCGCCCCGGCCTTCGGGCGGTTATTTTTGGGAGCGGCTGTGCCCACGGCCTAATTTTGGCATACGGAGGCCCCTCGCAAAGTCTCGCGCCATTCCGAGTACGGCGGACAAAGTTGGCCAGCCCCACCCCCCAAGGCTATAGCCCACCCGTTTTTGGGGCGTTTATCCGCTGGACGAACTTGGCACCACGGCCGTCCGGCGGTTATTTTTGGGAGCGGCTGTGCCCTCGGCCTAATTTTGGCATACTGAGGCCCCTCGAAAAGTCTCGCGCCATTCTGAGTCCGGCGGACGAAGTGGGCCAGCCCCACCCCCCAAGGCTATAGGCCACCCGTTTTTGGGGCTTTTATCCGCTGGACGAACTTGGCGCCCTGGCCTTCGGGCGGTTATTTTGGGTTGCGGCTGGGCCCGCGGCCTTTTTTGGCACACGGAGGCGCCTCGCAAAGTCACGCGCCATTCCGAGTCCGGCGGACGAAGTGGGCTAGCCCCACCCCCCAAGGCTATAGCCCACCCGTTTTTGTGGCCTTTTTCCGCTGGACGTACTTGGCGCCCCGGCCTTCGGGCAGTTATTTTTGGGCGCGGCTGTGCCAACGGCCTATTTTTGGCACACGGAGGCCCCTCGCAATGTCTCGCACCATTCCAAGTCCGGTGGACTATGTTCGCAAGCCCCACCTCCCAAGGCTATAGCCCACTCGTTTTTGTGGCCCTTTTCCGCTGGATGAGCTCGGCGCCCCGGCCTTCGGGCTGTTATTTTTGGGAGCGGCTGTGCCCACGGCCTAATTTTGGCATACGGAGGCCCGTCGCAAAGTCTCGCGCCAATCCGAGTCCGGCAGACGAAGTTGGCCAGCCCCACCCCCCAAGGCTATTGCCCAACCGTTTTTGGGGCCTTTTTCCGATGGACGAACTTGGCGCCCCGGCCTTCGGGCGGTTATTTTTGGCACGGCTGTGCCCATGCTTATTTTTGGCATACGGAGGCCCTCGTAAAGTCTCGCGCCATTCCGAGTCTGGCGGACGAACTTGGCCAGCCCCACTCCCTAAGGCTATAGCCCACCCGTTTTGTGGCCTTTTTCCGCTGGACGAACTTGGCGCCCGGCCTTCTGGAGGTTATTTTTGGCCGCGGCTGTGCCCGCAGCCTATTTTTGGCACACGGAGGCCCCTCACAAATTCTCGTACCATTCCGAGTCCGCCGGACGAAGTTGGCCAGCCCCACCCCCCAAGGCTATAGCCCACCCGTTTTTGTGGCCTTTTTCCGCTGGACGAACTTGGCACCCGGCCTTCGGGCGGTTATTTTGGACGCGGCTGTGCCCACGGCCTATTTTTGGCACACGGAGACCCCTCGCAAAGTCTCGCACCATTCCAAGTCCAGTGGACGAAGTTCGCAAGCCCCACCTCCCAAGGCTATAGCCCACTCGTTTTTGTGGCCCTTTTCCGCTGGACGAGCTCGGCGCCCCGGCCTTCGGGCTGTTATTTTTGGGAGCGGCTGTGCGCACGGCCTAATTTTGGCACACGGAGACCCCTCGCAAAGTCTCGCACCATTCCAAGTCCGGTGGACGAAGTTCGCAAGCCCCACCTCCCAAGGCTATTGCCCAACCGTTTTTGGGGCCTTTTTCCGATGGACGAACTTGGCGCCCCGGCCTTTGGGCGGCTATTTTTGGGCACGGCTGTGCCCGCGGCCTATTTTTGGCATAACGGAGGCCCCTCGTAAATTCTCGCGCCATTCCGTGTCCGTCGGACGAACTTGGCCAGCCCCACTCCCCAAGGCTATAGCCCACCCGTTTTTGTGGCCTTTTTCCGCTGGACAAACTTGGCGCCCCGGCCTTTGGGCGGTTATTTTTGGCCGCAGCTGTGCCCGCAGCCTATTTTTGGCACATGGAGGCCCCTCACAAATTCTTGCACCATTCCGAGTCCGGCGGACGAAGTTGGCCAGCACCACCCCAAGGCTATAGCCCACCCGTTTTTGTGGCCTTTTTTCGCTGGACGAACTTGGCGCCCCGGCCTTCGGGCGGTTATTTTTGGGTGCGGTTGTGCCCGCGGCCTATTTTTCACACACGGAGGCCCCTCGTAAAGTCTCGCGCCATTACGAGTCCGGCGGACGAAGACGGCCAGCACAACCCCCAAGGTCAGAGCGCACTGCTTTTTGTGGCCTTTTCTCGCTTGGACGAACTTGGCGCCCCGGCCTTCGGGCGGTTATTTTTGGGCGCGGCTGTGCCCGCGGACTAATTTTGGCATACGGAGGCCCCTCGAAAAGTCTCGCGCCATTCCGAGTCCGGCAAACGAAGTGGGCCAGCCCCACCCCCCAAGGCTATAGACCACCCGTTTTTGTGGCCTTTTTCCGCTGGACGAATTTGGCGCCCCGGCCTTCGGGCGGTTATTTTTGGGCGCGGCTGTGCCCGAGGCCTATTTTTGGCACAAGGAGGCCTCGTAAAGTCTGGCCCCATTCCGAGTCCGCGGACGAACTTGGCCAGCCCCACCCCCAAGGCTATAGCCCACCGTTTTTGGGCATTTTGCGGCAGACGAACTTGGGACGGGACCTTCGGCGCTTATTTTTGGGCGCGGCTGTGCCTAATGCCCATTTTTGGCACACAGAGGCCCTCGCAAAGTCTGGCCCCATTCCGAGTCCGAGGCGGAAGAACTTGGCCAACCCCACCCCCAAGGCTATAGCCCACCTGCTTTTTGGGCATTTTGCGGCATGGACGAACATAGGGACGGGACCTTCGGGCGCTTATTTTGGCGCGGCTGTTCCCCGGCCTATTTTTGGCACACGGAGGCTCTCGCAAAGTCTGGCTCCATTCCGAGCCCGGCGGACAAACTTGGCCAGCCCCACCCCCAAGGCTATAACCCACCCGCTTTTTTTAGGCATTTTTTGGGGCGGACGAACGTGGGGTCCGGACCTTCGGGCAATTATTTTGGGCGTGGCTGTGCTCGCTACCTATTTTTGGCACATGGAGACCTCGCAAAGTCTGGCCCCATTCCGAGTCCGGCGGATGAACTTCGCCAACCCCACCCCCCAAGGCTATAGCCCACCCATTTTTTGGGCATTTTTGCGGCGGATGAACTTAGGGACCGGACCTTCGGGCGCCTATTTTTGGGCACGGCTGTGTCCGCGGCCTATTTTTGGCACACAGAGGCCCCTCACAAAGTCTGGCCCCATTCCGAGTCCGGCGGATGAACTTGGCCAGCCCCTCCCCCCAAGGCTATAGCCCACCCGTTTTTTGGGCATTTTTGCTTCCGACGAACCTGGGGATGCGACCTTCGGGCGCTTATTTTTGGGCGCGGCTGTGCCCGCGGCCTATTTTTGGTACACGGAGGCCCCTCGCAAAGTCTGGCCCCATTCCGAGTCCGGCGGATGAACTTGGCCAGCACCACGCCCCAAGGCTATAGCCCACCCGTTTTTTGGGCATTTTTGTGGCGGACGAACTTTGGGACGGGACCTTCGGGCACTTATTTTTGGGCGCGGCTGTGCCCGCTGCCCATTTTTGGCACACAGAGGCCCCTCGCAAAGTCTGGCCCCATTCCGAGTCCGGCGGACGAACTTGGCCAGCCCCACCCCCCAAGGCTATAGCCCACCCGTTTTTGGGCATTTTTGCGGCAGACGAACTTGGGGACGGGACCCTCGGGTGCTTATTTTTGGGCGCGGCTGTTCCCCCGGCCTATTTTTTTTACACAGAGGCTCCTTGCAAAGTCCGCCCCATTGCGAGCCCGTGCTGGACAAACTTGGCCATCCCCACCCCTCAAGGCTATAGCCCACCCGTTTTTTGGGCATTTTTGCGGCGGACGAACGTGGGGACCGGACCTCCGGGCGATTATTTTTGGGCGTGGCTGTGCTCGCTACCTATTTTTTGCACACAGAGGCCCCTCGCAAAGTCTGGCCCCATTCCGAGTCCGGCGGACGAACTTGGCCAACCCCACCACCCAAGGCTATAGCCCACCCGTTTTTTGGGCATTTTAGCGGCAGATGAACTTAGGGGCCGGACCTTCGGGCGCCTATTTTTGGGCGCGGCTGTGTCCGCGGCCTATTTTTGGCACACAGAGGCCCCGCACAAAGTCTGGCCCCATTCCGAGTCGGGCGGATGAACCTGACCAGCCCCTCCCCCCAAGGCTACAGCCCACCCTTTTTTGGGCATTTTTGCTTCCGACGAACCTGGGGATGCGACCTCTGGGCGCTTATTTTGGGCACTGGCTGTGCCCGCGTCTATTTTTGGCACATGGAGGCCCCTCGCAGTCTGGCCCCATTCCGAGTCCGGCGGATGAACTTGGCCATCACCACGCCCCAAGGCTATAGCCCACCTTTTTTGGGCATTTTTGCGGAGGACAAACTTGGGGACAGGACCTTTCGGCGCTTATTTTTGGGCACGGCTGTGAACGCGGCCTATTTTTGGCACACAGAGACCCCTCGGAAAGGTTGGCCCCATTCCGAGTCCGGCGGACGAACTTGGCCAGCCCCACCCCCCAAGGCTATAGCCCACCCGTTTTTTGGGCATTTCTGCGGCGGACGAACTTAGGGACGGGACCATCGGGCGCTTATTTTTGGGCGCGGCTGTTCCCCTGGCCTATTTTTGGCACACGGAGGCTCCTTGCAAAGTCTGGCCCCATTCCGAGCCCGGCGGACAAACTTGGCCAGCCCCACCCCCAAAGGCTATAGCCCACCCGTTTTTTGGGCATTTTTGCGGCGGACGACGTGGGGACCGGACCTTCGGGCGCTTATTTTTGGGCGTGGCTGTGCTCGCTACCTATTTTTGGCACACAGAGGCCCCTCACAAAGTCTGGCCCCATTCCGAGTCCGGCGGACGAACTTGGCCAGCCCCTCCCCCCAAGGCTATAGCCCACCCGTTTTTTGGGCATTTTTGCGGCGGACGAACCTGGGGTCGGGAACTTCGGGTGCTTATTTTTGGGCGCGGCTGTGCCCGCGGCCTATTTTTGGCACACAGAGGCCACTCGTAAAGTCTGGACCCATTCTGAGTCCGGCGGATGAACTTGGCCAGCCCCATCCCCCAAGGCTATAGCCCACCCGTTTTTGTGGCCTTTTTCCGCTAGACGAAATTGGCGCCCCGGCCTTCGGGCTGTTATTTTTGGGCGCGGCTGTGGCCGTGGCCTATTTTTGGCACACGGATGCCGCTCGCAAGATCTCGCGCCATTCCGAGTCCGGCGGACGAAGTGGGCTAGCCCCACCCCCTAAGGCTATAGCCCACCCATTTTTGTGGCCTTGTTCCGCTGGACATACTTGGCGCCCCGGCCTTCGGGAGGTTATTTTTGGGCGCGGCTGTGGCAACGGCCTATTTTTGGCACACGGAGGCCCCTCGCAAAGTCTCGCACCATTCCAAGTCCGGCGGACGAAGTTGGCAAGCCCCACCTCACAAGGCTATAGCCCACCCGTTTTTGTGGCTCTTTTCCGCTGGACGAACTCGCGCCTGCCTTCGGGCAGTTATTTTTGGGAGCGGCTGTGCCCACGGCCTAATTTTGGCATACGGAGGCCCCTCGTAATGTCTCGCACCATTCCGAGTCCGGCGGACGAAGTTGGCCAACCCCACCTCACAAGGCTATAGCCCACCCGTTTTTGTGGCCCTTTTCCGCTGGACGAACTCGGCGCCCCGGCCTTCGGGCGGTTATTTTTGGGAGCGGCTGTGCCCACGGCCTAATTTTGGCATACGGAGGCCCCTCGCAAAGTCTCGCGCCATTCCGAGTACGGCGGACAAAGTTGGCCAGCCCCACCCCCCAAGGCTATAGCCCACCCGTTTTTGGGGCCTTTTTCCGCTAGACGAACTTGGCGCCCCGGCCTTCCGGCGGTAATTTTTGGGCGCGTCTTTGCCCGCGGCCTAATTTTGGCATACAGAGGCCCCTCGAAAAGACTCGCGCCATTCCGAGTCCGGCGGACGAAGTGGGCCAGCCCCACCCCCCAAGGCTATAGGCCACCCGTTTTTGGGGCTTTTATCCGCTGGACGAACTTGGCGCCCTGGCCTTCGGGCGGTTATTTTTGGGCGCGGCTGTGCCCGCGGCCTAATTTTGGCACACGGAGGCCCCTCGCAAAGTCACGCGCCATTCCGAGTCCGGCGGACGAAGTGGGCTAGCCCCACCCCCCAAGGCTATAGCCCACCCGTTTTTGTGGCCTTTTTCCGCTGGACGTACTTGGCGCCCCGGCCTTCGGGCAGTTATTTTTGGGCGCGGCTGTGCCAACGGCCTATTTTTGGCACACGGAGGCCCCTCGCAATGTCTCGCACCATTCCAAGTCCGGTGGACTATGTTCGCAAGCCCCACCTCCCAAGGCTATAGCCCACTCGTTTTTGTGGCCCTTTTCCGCTGGATGAGCTCGGCGCCCCGGCCTTCGGGCTGTTATTTTTGGGAGCGGCTGTGCCCACGGCCTAATTTTGGCATACGGAGGCCCGTCGCAAAGTCTCGCGCCAATCCGAGTCCGGCGGACGAAGTTGGCCAGCCCCACCCCCCAAGGCTATTGCCCAACCGTTTTTGGGGCCTTTTTCCGATGGACGAACTTGGCGCCCCGGCCTTCGGGCGGTTATTTTTGGGCACGGCTGTGCCCGCAGCCTATTTTTTTGGCATACGGAGGCCCTCGTAAAGTCTCGCGCCATTCCGAGTCTGGCGGACGAACTTGGCCAGCCCCACTCCCCAAGGCTATAGCCCACCCGTTTTTGTGGCCTTTTTCCGCTGGACGTCCTTGGCGCCGCGGGGATGGTGAGGTTATTTTTGGCAGGGGCTGTGCCCGGAGCCTATTTTTGGAAAACGGAGGCCGCTCACAAATTCTCGTACCATTCCGAGTCCGCGGACGAAGTTGGCCAGCCCCACCCCCCAAGGCTATAGCCCACCCGTTTTTGTGGCCTTTTTCCGCTGGACGAACTTGGCGCCCCGGCCTTCGGGCGGTTATTTTTGGACGCGGCTGTGCCAACGGCCTATTTTTGGCACACGGAGACCCCTCGCAAAGTCTCGCACCATTCCAAGTCCAGTGGACGAAGTTCGCAAGCCCCACCTCCCAAGGCTATAGCCCACTCGTTTTTGTGGCCCTTTTCCGCTGGACGAGCTCGGCGCCCCGGCCTTCGGGCTGTTATTTTTGGGAGCGGCTGTGCGCACGGCCTAATTTTGGCATACGAAGGCCCCTCGCAAAGTCTCGCGCCAATCCGAGTCCGGCGGACGAAGTTGGCCAGCCCCACCCCCCAAGGCTATTGCCCAACCGTTTTTGGGGCCTTTTTCCGATGGACGAACTTGGCGCCCCGGCCTTTGGGCGGCTATTTTTGGGCACGGTTGTGCCCGCGGCCTATTTTTGGCATACGGAGGCCCCTCGTAAAGTCTCGCGCCATTCCGAGTCCGGCGGACGAACTTGGCCAGCCCCACTCCCCAAGGCTATAGCCCACCCGTTTTTGTGGCCTTTTTCCGCTGGACAAACTTGGCGCCCCGGCCTTTGGGCGGTTATTTTTGGCCGCAGCTGTGCCCGCAGCCTATTTTTGGCACACGGAGGCCCCTCACAAATTCTTGTACCATTCCGAGTCCGGCGGACGAAGTTGGCCAGCCCCACCCCCCAAGGCTATAGCCCACCCGTTTTTGTGGCCTTTTTTCGCTGGACGAACTTGGCGCCCCGGCCTTCGGGCGGTTATTTTTGGGTGCGGTTGTGCCCGCGGCCTATTTTTCACACACGGAGGCCCCTCGTAAAGTCTCGCGCCATTACGAGTCCGGCGGACGAAGACGGCCAGCCCAACCCCCCAAGGCTGTAGCGCACCTGTTTTTGTGGCCTTTTTCTGCTGGACGAATTTGGTGCCCAGGCCTTCGGGCGGTTATTTTTGGACGCGACTGTGCCCGCGGACTAATTTTGGCATACGGAGGCCCCTCGAAAAGTCTCGCGCCATTCCGAGTCCGGCAAACGAAGTGGGCCAGCCCCACCCCCCAAGGCTATAGACCACCCGTTTTTCTGGCCTTTTTCCGCTGGACGAATTTGGCGCCCCGGCCTTCGGGCGGTTATTTTTGGGCGCGGCTGTGCCCGAGGCCTATTTTTGGCACAAGGAGGCCCCTCGTAAAGTCTGGCCCCATTCCGAGTCCGGCGGACGAAGTTGGCCAGCCCCACCCCCCAAGGCTATAGCCCACCCGTTTTTTGGGCATTTTTGCGGCGGACGAACTTGGGGACGGGACCTTCGGGCGCTTATTTTTGGGCGCGGCTGTGCCCAATGCCCATTTTTGGCACACAGAGGCCCCTCGCAAAGTCTGGCCCCATTCCGAGTCCGGCGGAAGAACTTGGCCAACCCCACCCCCCAAGGCTATAGCCCACCCGTTTTTTGGGCATTTTTGCGGCGGACGAACATAGGGACGGGACCTTCGGGCGCTTATTTTTGGGCGCGGCTGTTCCCCCGGCCTATTTTTGGCACACGGAGGCTCCTCGCAAAGTCTGGCTCCATTCCGAGCCCGGCGGACAAACTTGGCCAGCCCCACCCCCCAAGGCTATAACCCACCCGTTTTTTAGGCATTTTTGCGGCGGACGAACGTGGGGTCCGGACCTTCGGGCAATTATTTTTGGGCGTGGCTGTGCTCGCTACCTATTTTTGGCACATGGAGACCCTCGCAAAGTCTGGCCCCATTCCGAGTCCGGCGGATGAACTTCGCCAACCCCACCCCCCAAGGCTATAGCCCACCCATTTTTTGGGCATTTTTGCGGCGGATGAACTTAGGGACCGGACCTTCGGGCGCCTATTTTTGGGCACGGCTGTGTCCGCGGCCTATTTTTGGCACACAGAGGCCCCTCACAAAGTCTGGCCCCATTCCGAGTCCGGCGGATGAACTTGGCCAGCCCCTCCCCCCAAGGCTATAGCCCACCCGTTTTTTGGGCATTTTTGCTTCCGACGAACCTGGGGATGCGACCTTCGGGCGCTTATTTTTGGGCGCGGCTGTGCCCGCGGCCTATTTTTGGTACACGGAGGCCCCTCGCAAAGTCTGGCCCCATTCCGAGTCCGGCGGACGAACTTGGCCAGCCCCACCCCCCAAGGCTATAGCCCACCCGTTTTTGGGCATTTTTGTGGCGGATTTGAACTTTGGGACGGGACCTTCGGGCACTTATTTTTGGGCGCGGCTGTGCCCGCTGCCCATTTTTGGCACACAGAGGCCCCTCGCAAAGTCTGGCCCCATTCCGAGTCCGGCGGACGAACTTGGCCAGCCCCACCCCCCAAGGCTATAGCCCACCCGTTTTTGGGCATTTTTGCGGCAGACGAACTTGGGGACGGGACCCTCGGGTGCTTATTTTTGGGCTCGGCTGTTCCCCCGGCCTATTTTTGGTACACGGAGGCTCCTTGCAAAGTCTGGCCCCATTGCGAGCCCGGCGGACAAACTTGGCCATCCCCACCCCTCAAGGCTATAGCCCACCCGTTTTTTGGGCATTTTTGCGGCGGACGAACGTGGGGACCGGACCTCCGGGCGATTATTTTTGGGCGTGGCTGTGCTCGCTACCTATTTTTTGCACACAGAGGCCCCTCGCAAAGTCTGGCCCCATTCCGAGTCCGGCGGACGAACTTGGCCAACCCCACCACCCAAGGCTATAGCCCACCCGTTTTTTGGGCATTTTAGCGGCGGATGAACTTAGGGGCCGGACCTTCGGGCGCCTATTTTTGGGCGCGGCTGTGTCCGCGGCCTATTTTTGGCACACAGAGGCCCCGCACAAAGTCCGGCCCCATTCCGAGTCGGGCGGATGAACCTGACCAGCCCCTCCCCCCAAGGCTACAGCCCACCCTTTTTTGGGCATTTTTGCTTCCGACGAACCTGGGGATGCGACCTTCGGGCGCTTATTTTTGGACGCAGCTGCGCCTGCGGCCTATTTTTGGCACACGGAGGCCGCTCGCAAAGTCTGGCCCCCTGCCGAGTCCGGCGGACGAACTTGGCCAGCACCACCCCCCAAGGCTATAGCCCACCCGTTTTTTTGGCATTTTTGCGGTGGACGAACCTGGGGTCGGGACCTTCGGGCGCTTATTTTTGGGCGCGGCTGTACCTGCGGTCTATTTTTGGCACACGGAGGCCCCTCGCAAAGTCTGGCCCCCTGCCGAGTCCTGCGGACGAACTTGGCCAGCCCCACCCCCCAAGGCTATAGCCCACCCGTTTTTTGGGCATTTCTGCGGCGGACGAACTTAGGGACGGGACCATCGGGCGCTTATTTTTGGGCGCGGCTGTTCCCCTGGCCTATTTTTGGCACACGGAGGCTCCTTGCAAAGTCTGGCCCCATTCCGAGCCCGGCGGACAAACTTGGCCAGCCCCACCCCCAAAGGCTATAGCCCACCCGTTTTTTGGGCATTTTTGCGGCGGACGACGTGGGGACCGGACCTTCGGGCGCTTATTTTTGGGCGTGGCTGTGCTCGCTACCTATTTTTGGCATACAGAGGCCCCTCACAAAGTCTGGCCCCATTCCGAGTCCGGCGGACGAACTTGGCCAGCCCCTCCCCCCAAGGCTATAGCCCACCCGTTTTTTGGGCATTTCTGCGGCGGACGAACTTAGGGACGGGACCATCGGGCGCTTATTTTTGGGCGCGGCTGTTCCCCTGGCCTATTTTTGGCACACGGAGGCTCCTTGCAAAGTCTGGCCCCATTCCGAGCCCGGCGGACAAACTTGGCCAGCCCCACCCCCAAAGGCTATAGCCCACCCGTTTTTTGGGCATTTTTGCGGCGGACGACGTGGGGACCGGACCTTCGGGCGCTTATTTTTGGGCGTGGCTGTGCTCGCTACCTATTTTTGGCATACAGAGGCCCCTCACAAAGTCTGGCCCCATTCCGAGTCCGGCGGACGAACTTGGCCAGCCCCTCCCCCCAAGGCTATAGCCCACCCGTTTTTTGGGCATTTTTGCGGCGGACGAACCTGGGGTCGGGAACTTCGGGTGCTTATTTTTGGGCGCGGCTGTGCCCGCGGCCTATTTTTGGCACACAGAGGCCACTCGTAAAGTCTGGACCCATTCTGAGTCCGGCGGATGAACTTGGCCAGCCCCATCCCCCAAGGCTATAGCCCACCCGTTTTTGTGGCCTTTTTCCGCTAGACGAAATTGGCGCCCCGGCCTTCGGGCTGTTATTTTTGGGCGCGGCTGTGGCCGTGGCCTATTTTTGGCACACGGATGCCGCTCGCAAGATCTCGCCCCATTCCGAGTCCGGTGGACGAACTTGGCCAGCCGCACCCCCCAAGGCTATAGCCCACCCGTTTTTGTGGCCTTTTTCCACTGGACCAACTTGGCGCCCCGGCCTTTAGGTGGTTATTTTTTAGCGCGACTGTGCCCACGGCCTAGTTTTGGCACACAGAGACCCCTCGCAAAGTCTGGCCCCATTCCGAGTCCGGCGGATGAACTTGGCCGGCCCCACCACCCAAGGCTATAGCCCACCCGTTTTTTCGGCATTTTTGCGGCGGACGAAGTTGGGGACCGAACCTTCGGGCGTGGCTGTGCCTGTGGCATATTTTTGGAACACGGTGGCCCCTCGCAAAGTCTGGCCCCATTCCGAGTCCGGCAGACGAACATGGCCAGCCCCTCCCCCCAAGGCTCTAGCCCACCCGTTTTTTGGGCATTTTTGCGGTGGATGAACTTGGGGACGGGACCTTCGGGTGCTTATTTTTGGGCGCGGCTGTGCCTGCGGCTTATTTTTGGTACACATAGGCCCCTCGCAAAGTCTGGCCCCATTCCGAGTCCGGCGGACAAACTTGGCCAGCCCCTCCCCCCAAGGCTATAGCCCACCCATTTTTTGGGCATTTTTGCGGCGGACGAACTTGGGGACAGGACCTTCGGGCGCTTATTTTTGGGTACAGCTGCACGCGCGGCCTATTTTTGGCACACGGAGGCCCCTCGCAAAGTCTGGCCCCATTCCGAGTCCGGCGGACGAACTTGGCCAGCCCACCCCCCAAGGCTCTAGCCCACCCGTTTTTTGGGCATTTTTGCGGCGGACGAACTTGGGGACGGGACCTTCAGGGGCTTATTTTTGGGCGCGGCTGCACCCACGGCCTATTTTTTGTACACAGAGGCCCCTTGCAAAGTCTGGCCCCATTCGGAGTCCGGCGTACGAACTTGGCCAGCCCCTCCCCCCAAGGCTATAGCCCACCCGTTTTTTGGGAATTTTTGCGGCGGATGAACATGGGGACCGGACCATCGGGCACATATTTTTGGGTGCCGCTGTGCCCACGGCCTATTTTTGGCACACGGAGGCCCCTCGCAAAGTCTAGCCCCATTTCGAGTCCGGCGGACGAACTTGGCCAGCCCCTCCCCCCAAGGCTATAGCCCACCCGTTTTTGGGCATTTTTGCGGCGGACGAACATGGGGACCAGACCTTCGGGCACTAATTTTTGGGCGTGGCTATGCCCACGGCATATTTTTGGCACACGGAGGCCCCTCGCAAAGTCTGGCCCCATTCCGAGCCCCGGGGACGAACTTGGCCAGCCCCTCCCCCCAAGGCTGTAGCCCACCCGTTTTTTGGGCATTTTTACGGAGGACGAACTTGGGGACCGGACCTTCGGGCGCTTATTTTTGGGCACAGCTGTGCCCGCGGCCAATTTTTGGCACATGAGAGGCCCTCGCAAAGTCTTGCCCCATTCTGAGTCCGGCGGACGAACTTGGCCAGCCCCTCCCCCCAAGGCTATAGCCCACCTGTTTTTTGGGCATTTTTGTGGCGGACGAACTTGGGGACCGGACCTTCGGGCACATATTTTTGGGCGCGGCTGTGCCGGCGGCCAATTTTTGGTGTACGGAGGCCCCTCGCAAAGTCTGGCCCCATTCCGAGTCCGGCGGACGAACTTGGCCATCCCCCCCCCAAGGCTATAGCCCACCCGGTTTTTGGGCATTTTTGCGGCGGAAGAACTTGGGGACCGGACCTTCGGGCACATATTTTTGGGTGCCGCTGTGGCCGCGGCCTATTTTTGGCACACGGAGGCCCCTCGCAAAGTCTAGCCCCATTCCGAGTCCGGCGGACGAACTTGGCCATCCCCCCCCCAAGGCTATAGCCCACCCGGTTTTTGGGCATTTTTGCGGCGGACGAACTTGGGGACCGGACCTTCGGGCACATATTTTTGGGTGCCGCTGTGCCCGCGGCCTATTTTTGGCACACGGAGGCCCCTCGCAAAGTCTAGCCCCATTCCGAGTCCGGCGGACGAACTTGGCCAGCCCCTCCCCCCAAGGCTATAGCCCACCCATTTTTTGGGAATTTTTGCGGTGGACGAACTTGGGGGCCGGACTTTCGGGCGCTTATTTTTGGTCGCGGCTGTGCCCACGGCCTATTTTTGGCACATGGAGGATCCTCGCAAAGTCTGGCCCCATTACGAGTCCGGCGGACGAACTTGGCCAGCCCCTCCCCTAAAGGCTATAGCCCACCCGTTTTTTGGGCATTTTTGCGGGGGATGAACTTGGGGACCGGACCTTCGGGTGCTTATTTTGGGCGCGGCTGTGTCCGCGCCTATTTTTTGGTACACGAAGGCCCCTCGCAAAGTCTGGCCCCTTTCCGTGTCCGGCGGACGAACTTGGCCAGCCCCTCCCCCCAAGGCTATAGCCCATCCGTTTTTTGGCATTTTTGCGGCGGACGAACTTGGGGACCGGACCATCGGGCGCTTATTTTTGGGTATGGCTATGTCCGCGGCATATTTTTGGCACACGGAGGCCCCTCGCAAAGTCTGGCCCCATTCCGAGCCCCGCGGACGAACATGGCCAGCCCCTCCCCCCAAGGCTATAGCCCACCCGTTTTTGGGCATTTTTGCGGCGGACGAACATGGGGACCAGACCATCGGGCGCTTATTTTTGGTCGTGGCTATGCCCACGGCATATTTATGGCACACAGAGGCCCCTCGCAAAGTCTGGCCCCATTCCGAGCCCCGCGGACGAACATGGCCAGCCCCTCCCCCCAAGGCTATATCCCCCGCGGTGGTGGGGCATTTTTGCGGAGGACGAACTTGGGGACCGGACCTTCGGGCGCTTATTTTTGGGCACAGCTGTGCCCGCGGCCTATTTTTGGCACACGGAGGCCCCTCGCAAAGTCTAGCCCCATTCCGAGTCCGGCGGACGAACTTGGCCAGCCCCTCCCCCCAAGGCTATAGCCCACCTGTTTTTTGGGCATTTTTGCGGCGGACGAACTTGGGGACCGGACCTTCGGGCACATATTTTTGGGCGCAGCTGTGCCCGCGGCCAATTTTTGGCGTACGGAGGCCCCTCGCAAAGTCTGGCCCCATTCCGAGTCCGGCGGACGAACTTGGCCATCCCCCCCCCCCAAGGCTATAGCCCACCCGGTTTTTGGGCATTTTTGCGGCGGACGAACTTGGGGACCGGACCTTCGGGCACATATTTTTGGGTGCCGCTGTGCCCGCGGCCTATTTTTGGCACACGGAGGCCCCTCGCAAAGTCTAGCCCCATTCCGAGTCCGGCGGACGAACTTGGCCAGCCCCTCCCCCCAAGGCTATAGCCCACCCATTTTTTGGGAATTTTTGTGGTGGACGAACTTGGGGGCCGGACTTTCGGGCGCTTATTTTTCGTCGCGGCTGTGCCCACGGCCTATTTTTGGCACATAGAGAATCCTCGTAAAGTCTGGCCCCATTACGAGTCCGGCGGACGAACTTGGCCAGCCCCTCCCCCCAAGGCTATAGCCCACCCGTTTTTTGGGCATTTTTGCGGCGGACGAACATGGGGACCGGACCATCGGGCACATATTTTTGGGTGCCGCTGTGCCCACGGCCTATTTTTGGCACACGGAGGCCCCTCGCAAAGTCTAGCCCCATTTCGAGTCCGGCGGACGAACTTGGCCAGCCCCTCCCCCCAAGGCTATAGCCCACCCGTTTTTGGGCATTTTTGCGGCGGACGAACATGGGGACCAGACCTTCAGGCACTACTTTTTGGGCGTGGCTATGCCCACGGCATATTTTTGGCACACGGAGGCCCCTCGCAAAGTCTGGCCCCATTCCGAGCCCCGGGGACGAACTTGGCCAGCTCTCTCCCAAGGTGTAGCCCACCCGCTTTTGGGCATTTTTGCGGAGGACGAACTTGGGGACCCGACCTTCGGGCGCTTATTTTTGGGCTCCGCTTTGCCCACGGCCTATTTTTGGCACACAGAGGCCCCTCGCAAAGTCTGGCGCCATTCCGAGTCCGGCGGACGAGACTTGGCCAGCCCTCCCCAAGGCTATAGCCCACCTGTTTTTGGGCATTTTTGTGGCGGACGAACTTGGGGACCGGATCTTCGGGCACATATTTTGGGCGCGGCTGTGCCGGGCGGCCAATTTTTGGTGTCTGGAGGCCCTCGCAAAGTCTCGTCCCATTCCTTGTCCGGCGGACGAACTTGGCCAGCCCCACCCCCCAAGGCTATAGCCCACCCGTTTTTGGGCATTTTTGCGGCGGACGAACTTGGGGACCGGACCTTCGGGCACATATTTTTGGGTGCCGCTGTGCCCGCGGCCTATTTTTGGCACACGGAGGCCCCTCGCAAAGTCTAGCCCCATTCCGAGTCCGGCGGACGAACTTGGCCAGCCCCTCCCCCCAAGGCTATAGCACACCCATTTTTTGGGAATTTTTGCGGTGGACGAAATTGGGGGCCGGACTTTCGGGCGCTTATTTTTGGTCGCGGCTGTGCCCACTGCCTATTTTTGGCACATGGAGGATCCTCGCAAAGTCTGGCCCCATTACGAGTCCGGCGGACGAACTTGGCCAGCCCCTCCCCTAAAGGCTATAGCCCACCCGTTTTTTGGGCATTTTTGCGGGGGATGAACTTGGGGACCGGACCTTCGGGTGCTTATTTTTGGGCGCGGCTGTGCCCGTGGCCTATTTTTGGTACACGGAGGCCCCTCGCAAAGTCTGGCCCCTTTCCGTGTCCGGCGGACGAACTTGGCCAGCCCCTCCCCCCAAGGCTATAGCCCATCCGTTTTTTGGCATTTTTGCGGCGGACGAACATGGGGACCAGACCATCGGGCGCTTATTTTTGGGTATGGCTATGTCCGCGGCATATTTTTGGCACACGGAGGCCCCTCGCAAAGTCTGGCCCCATTTCGATCCCGGCGGACGAACTTGGCCAGCCCCTCCTCCCAAGGCTATAGCCCACCCGTTTTTGGGCATTTTTGCGGCGGACGAACATGGGGACCAGACCATCGGGCGCTTATTTTTGGTCGTGGCTATGCCCACGGCATATTTATGGCACATGAGAGGCCCTCGCAAAGTCTGGCCCCATTCCGAGCCCCGCGGACGAACATGGCCAGCCCCTCCCCAAGGCTATAGCCCACCCGTTTTTGGGCATTTTGCGGAGGACGAACTTGGGGACCGGACCTTGGGCGTTTATTTTTGGGCACAGCTGTGCCCGCGGCCTATTTTTGGCACACGGAGGCCCTCGCAAAGTCTAGCCCCATTCCGAGTCCGCGGACGAACTTGGCCAGCCCTCCCCCAAGGCTATAGCCCACCTGTTTTTGGGCATTTTGCGGCGGACGAACTTGGGGACCGGACCTTCGGGCACATATTTTTGGGCGCAGCTGTGCCTGCGGCCAATTTTGCAGGCGACGGAGGCCCTCGCAAAGTCTGGCCCCATTCCGAGTCCGGCGGACGAACTTGGCCATCCCCCTAAGGCTATAGCCCACCCGGTTTTTGGGCATTTTTGCGAGCGGACGAACTTGGGGACCGGACCTTCGGGCACATATTTTTGGGTGCCGCTGTCCCGCGGCCTATTTTTGGTACACGGAGGCCCCTCGCAAAGTCTAGCCCCATTCCGAGTCCGGCGGACGAACTTGGCCAGCCCCTCCCCAAGGCTATAGCCCACCCATTTTTGGGAATTTTTGCGGTGGAGGAACTTGGGGCCAGACTTTCGGGCGCTTATTTTGGTCGTGTGGCTGTGCCCACGGCCTATTT
Organism: Citrus sp. QX-2021; assembly: GCA_030444885.1. NCBI lineage: Eukaryota > Viridiplantae > Streptophyta > Magnoliopsida > Sapindales > Rutaceae > Citrus > Citrus sp. QX-2021. Next base: position 9,581 of record JAUJEF010000346.1, on the reverse strand, counting down.
TTGGCACATGGAGGAACCTCGCAAAGTCTGGCCCCATTACGAGTCCGGCGGACGAACTTGGCCAGCCCCTCCCCTAAAGGCTATAGCCCACCCGTTTTTTGGGCATTTTTGCGGGGGATGAACTTGGGGACCGGACCTTCGGGTGCTTATTTTTGGGCGCGGCTGTGCCGGCGGCCTATTTTTGGTACACGGAGGCCCCTCGCAAAGTCTGGCCCTTTCGTGTCCGAGCGGACGAACTTGGCCATCCCCCCAAGGCTATAGCCCACCCGTTTTTTGGCATTTTTGCGGCGGACGAACTTGGGGACCGGACCATCGGGCGCTTATTTTTGGGTATGGCTATGTCCGCGGCATATTTTTGGCACACGGAGGCCCCTCGCAAAGTCTGGCCCCATTTCGATCCCGGCGGACGAACTTGGCCAGCCCCTCCCCCCAAGGCTATAGCCCACCCGTTTTTGGGCATTTTTGCGGCGGACGAACATGGGGACCAGACCATCGGGCGCTTATTTTTGGTCGTGGCTATGCCCACGGCATATTTATGGCACACAGAGGCCCCTCGCAAAGTCTGGCCCCATTCCGAGCCCCGCGGACGAACATGGCCAGCCCCTCCCCCCAAGGCTATAGCCCACCCGTTTTTTGGGCATTTTTGCGGAGGACGAACTTGGGGACCGGACCTTCGGGCGCTTATTTTTGGGCACAGCTGTGCCCGCGGCCTATTTTTGGCACACGGAGGCCCCTCGCAAAGTCTAGCCCCATTCCGAGTCCGGCGGACGAACTTGGCCAGCCCCTCCCCCCAAGGCTATAGCCCACCTGTTTTTTGGGCATTTTTGCGGCGGACGAACTTGGGGACCGGACCTTCGGGCACATATTTTTGGGCGCAGCTGTGCCCGCGGCCAATTTTTGGCGTACGGAGGCCCCTCGCAAAGTCTGGCCCCATTCCGAGTCCGGCGGACGAACTTGGCCATCCCCCCCCCAAGGCTATAGCCCACCCGGTTTTTGGGCATTTTTGCGGCGGACGAACTTGGGGACCGGACCTTCGGGCACATATTTTTGGGTGCCGCTGTGCCCGCGGCCTATTTTTGGCACACGGAGGCCCCTCGCAAAGTCTAGCCCCATTCCGAGTCCGGCGGACGAACTTGGCCAGCCCCTCCCCCCAAGGCTATAGCCCACCCATTTTTTGGCCATTTTTCTGGTGGACGAACTTGGGGGCCGGACTTTCGGGCGCTTATTTTTCGTCGCGGCTGTGCCCACGGCCTATTTTTGGCACATAGAGAATCCTCGTAAAGTCTGGCCCCATTACGAGTCCGGCGGACGAACTTGGCCAGCCCCTCCCCTCAAGGCTATAGCCCACACGTTGTTGGGGCATTTTACGGGTGGAGGAACTTGGGGGCCGGACCTTCGGGTGCTTATTTTTGGGCAGGGCTGTGCCCGCGGCCTACTTTTGGCACACGGAGGCCCCTCACAAAGTGTGGCCCCATTCCGAGTCCGGCGGACGAACTTGGGCAGCCCCTCCCCCCAAGGCTATAGCCCACCCGTTTTTTGGAAATTTTTGTGGCGGACGAACTTGGGGACCAGACCTTCGGGGACTTATTTTTGGACGCGGCTGTGCCCGTGGCCTATTTTTGGCACACGTAGGTCCCTTACAAAGTCTGGCCCCATTCCGAGTCCGCGGACGAACTTGGCCAGCCCCTCCCCCAAGGCTATAGCCCACCCGTTTTTGGGCATTTTGTGGCGGACGAAATTGGGGACCAGACCATCGGGCACTTATTTTTGGGCGCGGCTGTGCGCGCGGCCTAGTTTTGGGACGCGGAGGCCCCTCGCAATGTCTGGCCCCATTCCGAAGTCCAGGCGGACGAAATTGGCCATCCCTCCCCGAGCCTATAGCCCACCCATTTTTTGGGCATTTTTGCGGCGGGCGAACTTGGGGACCGAACCTTCGGGCACTTATTTTTGGGCACGGCTGTGCCCGTGGCCTATTTTTGGCACACGGAGGCCCCTCGCAAAGTCTGGCCCCATTCCGAGTCCGGCGGACGAACATGGCCAGCCCCTCCAACCAAGGCTATAGCCCACCCGTTTTTTGGGCATTTTTGCTGCGGACTAACTTCGGGACGGGAACTTCGGGCACTTATTTTTGGGCGCGGCTATACCCGCGGCCTTTATTTGGCACACGGAGGCCACTCGCAATGTCTAGCCGCATTCCGAGTCTGGCGGACGAAGTTGGCCAGCCCCTCCCCCCATGGCTATAGCCCACCCGTTTTTTGGGCATTTTTGCGGCGGACGAATTTGGGGACCGGACCTTCGGGCGCTTATTTTTGGGCGCGGCTGTGTCCGCGGCCTATTTTTGATACAAGGAGGCCCCTCGCAAAGTCTGGCCCCATTCCGAGTCCGGCGGACGAACTTGGCCAGCCCCTCCCCCCAAGGCTATAGCCCACCCTTTTTTTGGGCATTTTTGCGGCGGACGAACTTGGGGACGGGTCCTTCGGGCGCCTATTTTTGGGCGCGGCTGTGACCACGACCTAGTTTTGGCACACAGAGGCCCCTCACAAAGTCTGGCCCCATTCCGAGTCCGGCGGACGAACTTGGCCAGCCCACCCCCCAAGGCCATTGCCCACCCGTTTTTTGGGCATTTTTACGGCAGACGAACATGGGGACAGGACCTTCAGGCGCTTATTTTTGGGCGCGGCTGTGGCCGATGCCTATTTTTGGCACACGAGGCCCCTCGCAAAGTCTAACCCCATTCCGAGTCCGGCGGACGAACTTGGCCAGCTCCTCCCCCCAAGGCTATAGCCCACCCGTTTTTTGGGCATTTTTACGGCGGACGAACTTGGGGACCGGACCTTCGGGTGCGGCTGAGCACGGGGCCTATTTTTGGCACACGGAGGCCCCTCGCAAACTCTGGCCCCATTCCGAGTCCGGCAGACGAACTTGGCCAGCCCCTCCCCCCAAGGTTATAGCCCACCCGTTGTTTGGGCATTTTTTCTGAGGACGAACTTGGGGACCGGACCTTTGGGCGCTTATTTTTGGGTACGGCAGTGCCCGCGGCCAATTTTTGGTACACGGAGGCCCCTCGCAAAGTCTGGACCCATTCCGAGTCCGGAGTACGAACTTGGCCAGCACCACCTTTAAGGCTATAGCCCACCCGTTTTTGTGGCCTTTTTCTGCTAGACGAACTTCGCGCCGCGGCCTTCGGGCCAGTATTTTTGGGCGCGGCTGTGCCCACGGCCTATTTTTGGCACACGGAGGTGCCTCGCAAAGTCTCGCGCCATTCCGAGTCCGGCGGACTACGTTCGCCGGCCCCACCCCCCAAGGCTATAGCCCACCCGTTTTTGTGGCCTTTTTCTTCTGGACGAACTTGGCGCCCCGGCCTTCGGGCGGGTATTTTTCGGTACGGCTGTGCCCGCGGCCTATATTTGGCACACGGAGGCGCCTCGCAAAGTCTCGAGCCATTCCGAGTCCGGCGGACGAAGTTGGCCAGCCCCACCCCCCAAGGCTATAGCCCACCCGTTTTTGTGGCCTTTTACCGCTGGACGAACTTGGCGCCCCGGCCTTCGGGCCGGTATTTTTGGGCGCGGCTGTGCCCGCGGTCTATTTTTGTCACACGGAGGCGCCTCGCAATGTCTCGAGCCATTCCGAGTCCGGCGGACGAAGTTGGCCAGCCCCACCCCCCAAGGCTATAGCCCACCCGTTTTTGTGGTCTTTTTCCACTGGACGAACTTGGCGCCCCGGCCTTCGGGCGGTTATTTTTGGGCGCGGCTGTGCCCGCGGCCTATTTTTGGCACACGGAGGCCCATCGCAAAGTCTCGCGCCATTCTGAGTCCGGCGGACTAAGTTGGCCAGCCCCACCCCCCAAGGCTATAGCCCACCCGTTTTTGTGGCCTTTTTCCGCTGGACGAACTTGGCGCCCCGGCCTTCGGGCAGTTATTTTTGGGCGTGGCTGTGTCCGCGGCCTATTTTTGTCACACGGAGGCCCCTCGCAAAGTCTCGCGCCATTCCAAGTCCGGCGGACAAAGTGGGACAGCCCCACCCCCCGAGGCTATAGCCCACCCGTTTTTGTGGCCTTTTACCGCTGGACGAACTTGGCGCCCCGGCCTTCGGGAGGGTAATTTTGGGCGCGGCTGTGTCCGCGGCCTATTTTTGGCACACGGAGATGCCTCCCAAAGTCTCGCGCCATTCCGGGTCCGGGGGACGAAGTTGGCCAGCCCCACCCCCCAAGGCTATAGCCCACCCGTTTTTATGCCCTTTTCCGCCGTACGAACTTGGCGCCCCGGCCATCGGGAGGGTAGTTTTGGGTGCGGCTGTGCCCGCGGCCTAGTTTTGGGACACGGAGGTGCCTCGCAGAGTCTCGCGCCATTCCGAGTCCGGCGGATGAAGTTTCCCAGCCCCACCCCCCAAGGCTATTGCCCACCCATTTTTGTGGCCTTTTTCCGCTGGACGAACTTGGCGCCCCGGCCTTCGGGCGGGTATTTTTGGGCGCGGCTGTGTCCACGGCTTAGTTTTGGCACACGGAGGCGCCTCGCAAAGTCTCGCGGCATTCCGAGTCCGGCGGACGAAGTTGGCCAGCCCCACCCCGCAAGGCTATAGCCCACCCGGTTTTGTGGAATTTTACCGCTGGACGAACTTGGCGCCCCGGCCTTCGGGCGGGTATTTTTGGACGTGGCTGTGCCCGCTGCCTATTTTTGGCACACGTAGATGCCTCGCAAAGTCTCGAGCCATTCTGACTCCGGCGGACGAAGTTGGCCAGCCCCACCCCCCAAGGCTATAGCCCACCCGTTTTTGTGGCCTTTTTCCGCTGGACGAACTTGGCGCCGCGGCCTTCGGGCGGTTATTTTTGGGCGCAGCTGTCTTGTGGCCTATTTTTGGCACACGGAGGCCCCTCGCAAAGTCTCGCGCCATTCCGAGTCCGGCGGACTAAGTTGGCCAGCCCCACCCCCCAAGGCTATAGCCCACCCGTTTTTGTGGCCTTTTTCCGCTGGACGAACTTGGCGCCCAGGCCTTCGGGCAGATATTTTTGGACGTAGCTGTGCCCGCTGCCTATTTTTGGCACACGTAGACGCCTCGCAAAGTCTCGAGCCATTCTGAGTCCGGCGGACGAAGTTGGCAAGCCCCACCCCCCAAGGCTATAGCCCACCCGTTTTTGTGGCCTTTTTTCGCTGGACGAACTTGGCGCCGCGGCCTTCGGGAGGTTATTTTTGGGCGCAGCTGTGCGCGCGGCCTATTTTTGGCACATGGAGGCCCCTCGCAAAGTCTCGCGCCATTCCGAGTCCGGCGGACTAAGTTGGCCAGCCCCACCCCCCAAGGCTATAGCCCACCCGTTTTTGTGGCCTTTTTCCGCTGGACGAACTTGGCGCCCAGGCCTTCGGGCAGATATTTTTGGACGTGGCTGTGCCCGCTGCCTATTTTTGGCACACGTAGACGCCTCGCAAAGTCTCGAGCCATTCTGAGTCCGGCGGACGAAATTGGCCAGCCCCACCCCCCAAGGCTATAGCCCACCCGTTTTTGTGGCCTTTTTCCGCTGGACGAACTTGGCGCCCCGGCCTTCGGGCAGGTATTTTTTGGGCGTGGCTGTGCCCGCGGCCTATTTTTGTCACACGGAGGCACCTCGCAAAGTCTCGAGTCATTCCGAGTCCGGCGGACGAAGTTGGCCAGCCCCACCCCCCAAGGCTATAGCCCACCCGTTTTTGTGGCCTTTTTCCGCTGGACGAACTTGGCGCCCAGGCCTTCGGGCAGGTATTTTTGGGCGCGGCTGTGCCCGCGGTCTATTTTTGTCACACGGAGGTGCCTCGCAATGTCTCGACCCATTCCGAGTCCGGCGGACGAAGTTGGCAAGCCCCACCCCCCAAGGCTATAGCCCACCCGTTTTTGTGGCCTTTTTTCGCTGGACGAACTTGGCGCCGCGGCCTTCGGGAGGTTATTTTTGGGCGCACCTGTGCGCGCGGCCTATTTTTGGCACACGGAGGCCCCTCGCAAAGTCTCGCGCCATTCCGAGTCCGGCGGACTAAGTTGGCCAGCCCCACCCCCCAAGGCTATAGCCCACCCGTTTTTGTGGCCTTTTTCCGCTGGACGAACTTGGCGCCCCGGCCTTCGGGCGGTTATTTTTGGGCGCGGCTGTGCTCGCGGCCAGTTTTTGTCACACGGAGGCCCCTCGCAAAGTCTCGCGCCATTCCGAGTCCGGCGGACGAAGTTGGCCAGCCCCACCCCCCAAGGCTATTGCCCACCCGTTTTTGTGGCCTTTTTCCGCTGGACGAACTTGGCGCCCCGGCCTTCGGGCGGTTATTTTTGCGCGCGCCTGTGCCCGCGGCCTATTTTTGGAACACGGAGGACCCTCGCAAAGTCTCGCCCCATTCCGAGTCCGGCGGACGAAGTTGGCCAGCACCACCCCCCAAGGCTATAGCCCACCCGTTTTTGTGGCCTTTTTCCGCTGGACGAACTAGGCGCCCCGGCCTTCGGGCGGTTATTTTTGGGCGCGGCTGTGCTCGCGGCCTGTTTTTGTCACACGGAGGCCCCTCGCAAAGTCTCGCGCCATTCCGAGTCCGGCGGACGAAGTTGGCCAGCCCCACCCCCCAAGGCTATAGCCCACCCGTTTTTGTGCCCTTTTTCCGCTGGACGAACTTGCCGTCCCGGCGTTCGGGCGGTTATTTTTGGCCGCGGCTGTGCCCGCGGCCTATTTTTGGCACACGGAGGCCCCTCGCAAAGTCTAGCGCCATTCCGAGTCCGGCGGACGAAGTTGGCCAGCCCCTCCCCCCAAGGCTATAGCCCACCCATTTTTTGGCCATTGTTCCGCTGGACGAACTTGGCGCCCCGGTCTTCGGGCGGTTATTTTTGGGCACGGCTGTGCCCGCGGCATATTTTTGGCACGCGGAGGCCGCTCACAAATTCTTGCCCCATTCCGAGTCCGGCGGACGAAGTTGGCCAGCCCCTCCCCAAGGCTATAGCCCACCAGTTTTTGGCCATTTTTCCGCGCGGGGGTTTGGCGCGCACGACCTTCGGGGGTTATTCTTGGTCGCGGCTGCGCCCGCGCCTATTTCTGCACGTGGAGGCCGCCGCAAAGTTTCGCCCCTATTCCGAGTCCAGGCGGACGAAGTTGGCCAGCCCTCCCCCAAGGCTATAGCCCACCCGTTTTTGGCCATTTTTCCGCTGGGGTTGGGGGCGCGCGACCTTTGGGGGTTATTTTTGGGCGCAGCTGTGCCCGCGGCCTATTTTTGGCACACGGAGGCCGTTCGCAATGTCTCGCCCCATTCCAAGTCCGGCGGACGAGGTCGGCCAGCCCCTCCCCCCAAGGCTATAGCCCACCCGTTTTTTGGCCATTTTTCCGCTGGGGGGTTTCGGCGCGCCGACCTTCGGGCGGTTATTTTTGGGCGCGGCTTTGCCCGCGGCCTATTTTTGGCACGTGGAGGACGCTGGCAAAGTCTCGCCCCATTCCAAGTCCGGCGGACGAGGTCGGCCAGCCCCTCCCCCCAAGGCTATAGCCCACCCGTTTTTTGGCCATTTTTCCGCTGGGGGGTTTGGGCGCGCCGACCTTCGGGCGGTTATTTTTGGGCGCGGCTGTGTCCATGGTCTATTTTTAGCACGCGGAGGCCGCTCGCAAATTCTCGCCCCATTCCGAGTCCGGCGGACGAAGTTGGCCAGCCCCTCCCCCCAAGGCTATAGCCCACCCATTTTTTGGCCATTGTTCCGCTGGACGAACTTGGCGCCCCGGTCTTCGGGCGGTTATTTTTGGGCACGGCTGTGCCCGCGGCATATTTTTAGCACGCGGAGGCCGCTCACAAATTCTTGCCCCATTCCGAGTCCGGCGGACGAAGTTGGCCAGCCCCTCCCCCCAAGGCTATAGCCCACCAGTTTTTTGGCCATTTTTCCGCTGGGGTTTGGGCGCGCCGACCTTCGGGGGTTATTCTTGGTCGCGGCTGCGCCCGCGGCCTATTTCTGGCACGTGGAGGCCGCTCGCAGTTTCGCCCTATTCCGAGTCCGCGGACGAAGTTGGCCAGCCCTCCCCAAGGCTATAGCCCACCCGTTTTTGGCCATTTTTCCGCTTGGGGGTTTGGGCGCGCCGACCTTGGGGGTTATTTTGGGCGCAGCTGTGCCCGCGGCCTATTTTTGGCACACGGAGGCCGCTCGCAATGTCTCGCCCCATTCCGAGTCCGGTGGTCGAAGTTGGCCAGCCCCTCCCCCCAAGGCTATAGCCCACCGGTTTTTTGGCCATTTTTCCACTGAGGGATTTGGGCCCGCCGACCTTCAGGGGGTTATTTTTGGGCGCGGCTGCGTCCGCGGCCTATTTTTGGCACGCGGAGTCCGCTCGCAAAGTCTCGCCCCATTCCGAGTCCGGCGGACGAAGTTGGCCAGCCCCTCCCCCCAAGGCTATAGCCCACCCGTTTTTTGGCCAATTTTCCGCTGGACGAACTTGGCGCCCTGGCCTTCGGGGGGTTATTTTTTGCCGCAGTTTTGCCCGCGGCCTATTTTTGACACGCGGAGGCCGCTCGCAATGTCTCGTTCCATTCCGAGTCCGGCGGACGAAGTTGGCCAGCCCCTCCCCCCATGGCTATAGCCCACCCGTTTTTTGGCCATTTTTCCGCTGGGGGATTTGGGCGCGCCGACCTTCGGGGGGTTATTTTTGGGCGCGGCCCTGCCCGCGGCCTATTTTTGGTAAACGGAGGCCGCTCGCAAAGTCTCGCCCCATTCCGAGTCCGGCGGACGAAGTTGGCCAGCCCCTCCCCCCAAGGCTATAGCCCACCCGTTTTTTGGCCAATTTTCCGCTGGACGAACTTGGCGCCCTGGCCTTCGGGGGGTTATTTTTTGCCGCAGTTTTGCCCGCGGCCTATTTTTGACACGCGGAGGCCGCTCGCAATGTCTCGTTCCATTCCGAGTCCGGCGGACGAAGTTGGCCAGCCCCTCCCCCCATGGCTATAGCCCACCCGTTTTTTGGCCATTTTTCCGCTGGGGGATTTGGGCGCGCCGACCTTCGGGGGGTTATTTTTGGGCGCGGCCCTGCCCGCGGCCTATTTTTGGCAAACGGAGGCCACTCGCAAAGTCTCGCCCCATTCCAAGTCCGGCGGACGAAGTTGGCCAGCCCCTCCCCCCAAGGCTATAGCCCACCCGTTTTTTGGCCATTTTTCCTCTGGGGGGTTTGGGCGCGCCGACCTTCGGGGGGTTATTTTTGGTCGCGGCTTTGCCCGCGGCCTATTTTTAGCACTCGGAGGCCGCTCGCAAAGTCTCGCCCCATTCCGAGTCCGGCGGACGAAGTTGGCCAGCCCCTCCCCCCAAGGCTATAGCCCGCCCGTTTTTTGGCCATTTTTCCGCTGGGGGATTTGGGCGCGCCGACCTTCGGGGGGTTATTTTTGGGCGCGGCTGTGCCCGCGGCCTATTTTTGGCACGCGGAGGCCGCTCGCAAAGTCTCGCCCCATTCCGAGTCCGGCGGACGAAGTTGGCCAGCCCCTCCCCCCAAGGCTATAGCCCACCCGTTTTTTGGCCATTTTTCCGCTGGACGAACTTGGCGCCCCGGCCTTCGGGCGGTTATTTTTGGACGCGGCTGTTCCCGCGACCTATTTTTGCCACGCGGAGGCCGTTCGCAAAGTCTCGCACTATTCCGAGTC